>BDUI01000571.1:174008-187129 GCA_002335545.1 Apodemus speciosus | reverse complement strand
TGTCTTTGGTGTTCCAAGATTCTAGGCTAATATCCACTTATCAGTGAGTGCATGCCTTGGGTGTTCTTTTGAGACTGGGTTACTTCACTCAGAATGATGCTCTCCAGCTCCATCCATTTCTCTAAGAATTTCATGGATTCATTGTTTCTAATGGCTGAATAGTACTCCATAAGTTCTGAATACTCAAGTCACAATTAAATCATATGATTCCCAGGAAGTAGGAAGGAGAGGGCCCTGGTCCTGAAAAGACTTGATCCAGTATGGTAAGGGAGTACTAGAACAAAGATATGGGGGGGGGGAATGGGTGATTGGGGATTGTTAGGAGGGAAGATGACTTATGGTGGGGAGGGGGACTGGGAAAGGGGAAAGCATTTGAAATGTAAACAAAGAATATAGAAAATAAAAAAAATATATTAGCAACAACAACAAAAAGAATCACCTAAAAAAAAAAAACAGGAAGGTAAAAAGCACAAGTAACTTATAAATGCGGACCTATCAGAATCACAGCAGACTTCTCACCAGAGATGATGAAAGCTAGAAGATCCTGCACAAACCTCATACAGACCTTAAGAGAACACAAATGCCAGCTTAGGCTACTATACCCAGCAAAACTCTCAATCATCATAGATGGAGAAACCAAGATACACCATGATAAAACCAAATTTGCACAATATCTGTCCACAAATGCAGTCCTACAAAGGATAATTGATGGAAAATGCAAACACAAGGAGGGAAACTACACCCTAGAAAAAGCAAGAAAGTTATTTTCTTCCAACAAACCCAAAGGAAGATACCCACACAAACATAAAAATAGCATCAAAAATAACAGGAAGCAACAATCACTATTCCTTAATATCTCTTAACAACAAAGGACTCAACTCCCCAATAAAAAGACATAGACTAACGAAATATTTCCCATGTAAATCTTCAATTTTATCAGAAAATGTTTGTAATTGCCCTATTAATTAATTTAGTAAGGTCTTTTATGTCTACCATTTTATCTGCATTATTTTTCATGATAATCTTCAATTTTAATGTCTTTCTATATATTTCCTCTATTTTATCAGAAATATTTCCAGTGTAAATCTTTTATTTTATCACATATGTTTCTAATTCCACCTTCAATTAATTTAGAAAGAGCTTTTACATTAACCGTTTTTTATGTAAAATTTTCCATGAAATAGTCAAAAAAATCTTAACTAATATATAGAGAGAAAGACTAAGGAGAAAATATTTGACTCTCATTAAATCGTACCTGTTCCTGCAGCCAGCCTTGTCTGAAGCAAGTAGCCCTGGACTTATACAATCTATTTTGCATTTGTAACTTTTTTTCTTTTGCCTCTTAGTTTTAATTACTAGTGACCACAAGCTCAGACTGGCACATAGCACTAACTACTGAACTGGTAAATCTATTAATGTTTGGAACTCACTCCTTCTTTACACACACACACACACACACACACACAGAAACACACAGAAACACACACATGCACACACATGTACACACATGCATTCGCATGTCCCACAGCAATGTATATAATCATCCCTCTGTGATTTGCATGGCTAGGCATAATCTCACTTTTTTCCAGCAACATTTCCAGTTGTTTCTTTCTTTGACTTAACATGATGAGTAACCTGTTCTTTCTACAGTAAGAAAGAGAGTGTTATTTTTCTTATATCTTCATTGCTATATTCCCCTGTGAAACTATTTCAATTTAGTGAAGGAGAGAGAGGCCCAGCCACTTGCATCTTCTGTTATGAATGTGGTGCTTGATATGCAGGAGTCAATGACATGAGACGCAGGGCTTCATTACTCCCTGGCTCACCCAGACTCAGGCTTCCCAGGACCCAGAGATAGTTTTCTGCCAGAAAGATATATTTGAATTTCTATGTATCAAGTCTCTCTTGCAGCACTTTCTGCAAATGGCTTTTAGAACATTTTTGAACATCCCAGTGACTCATCGCTATCTATACCTTGTACCACTGCCTAGAACTGAAGTGAATTTATTTACTGCCAAGTGGTTATAGCAAATGAAGGACTATGTGGTATCAGGAAGAACACTAGTCTGTCATTTTAAAATATTTAGCACATGAGAAACTCTTAACAAGACCATTCATGCTTCAGATGAGGTAACATGAAGAAAGAGAAGACAATATGAGGCTAGAGGTTCTCACCATCCCTTTGCTAAATACAAAACATGGTGACACTTCAAAAACTTTATCCAACATTGAGAACCTCATAAAACAGGAAATGTAATGTTACTTGATTTCATAGAACTGTGATCTATGGATTTCATTAAATTAATTATTAATGATTGTTATTTTCTAATCAGGAAGAATTTTCTTAAGAAGGAGAAATCCCTCATTCAATAGGTATGTAAAAGGTGAATTAGAGACTATCAAATCAAAACAAATAGTATCAAATTGGTGGCACAGATATTAATGTCCTGAGATATAACATAATCTATTTTGTACGTTTATCATGAGTGTTTAATGAAAGCAATTTTCAAGACAGTGTCAGTCTTTTAGTAAATACCCAACAAGTGTTATTGTTATGGTTGGTGATGCCATTGTTGGCCAATTCAGCGTTTCTGTAGTCACAGTATGCATAGTGATGGATTGAAGTCAGTAGTATGATGTAGCCTCTTTAAGATGATATTAACATATGTGTTAGACAAGCTGTGATTTTCACTCTAGTCTGGAGGGTTTTTTTATCTATCACATAATCTTTGCTCTAACTTTTCTCACTTATAAAATGGAATATTAATTAATAGCAAGGACTTCTAGAGGGAAGAAGAAAGGTTATAAAAGTCTTGTCCCATATAAATAAATTACGAGATTACCTAGTGTGTAGTGAGCAAGTATTGTTCTTACAATAYTTTGTATATATTTTATTTGAAAATATGTGTATACACATGGTTGTCTGTGTTTATATATGTATTTAATGTAAAAATGAATGCATATAACCATGGAGTACAAGAATCATTGGGTCTCTCTATAGATAAAGTTTACGGATAGTGTGAGTTCCCCAAAATATATGTTGAGAACATAACTTACATCCTCCTGGAAGAGCATCAATTCTTATTGTTGTTTAGTCACCTCACCAGCCCCCCCCCCTTTTTTTGGTTTTTTGAGACAGGGTTTCTCTGTGTAGCCTTGGCTGTCCTGGAACTCACTCTGTAGACAAGGCTGGCCTCGAACTCAGAAATCTGCCTGCCGCTGCCTCCCAAGTGCTAGGATTAAAGGTGTGCACCACCACTGCCCGGCTTCCAGCCCCTATTCTTAATATTCCTTAATATATTCTTAGCAAAGTCATTAAAGATATTAGTGGAATAAATCTTCTTATTACTACATGAAAAGTGGTTAATTATCCAGGCTCTGATTTCATATCTGTTCCTAAAATTCACAGTCTTCCCATTTCCCCTATTGTCTTTCTTTAAACAAAACAAAAACAAAAGAAAAAACAAGCAAAAAACAAAATAATGACAGCAACAACAAAATATCAACCTTAGAACAAAGCCAAAGGCAATATGTATGTATGTATGTGTGTGTGTGTGTGTGTGTGTGTGTGTGTGTGTGTGTGTGTATAACTGTCATTTAAACAACTCAATCCAGGATATCATATCACTTTTGAAATGCATATATTTTTAAAAGAAATAAAAATAGCTGTGATAACAGTCAATTGTCTGAAGTGCTAACCTCTTTGGTCCCCATTTGTGAACAGATTTAGATTACATCTGGAACGAAATCATTAGTGGCAGGAAGACAGATGTTCTTGAAAGTTCGGGGTATGCATGTAGACATGGAATATTGATGGGTGTGTTATTTACTCATTTGATTTTTTTACTCTATTCCAAAAAGATGGATGTCAAGCTTTTTCAAGATTTATTTCTCCTTTCTTTAGTTCCCAAGGTGACAAATCAAAGTTCACCCCCGGAACTTTGAAAGTATATCATGGGTAGGAGAAATCCATCAGACATGGAATCATATTAATAACAGGTATTGTGCAGTTGTCAGTCAGAATAGAGTCTTTTCTCAGAAGTAATTATGAATCTTTTTTTAACTCAAAGCAGTGTGTGAGTGGCAACTAAAGCACACGCTGGTTAATTAAGAGGCTAATTAATATAGTAAAAATTACTCGACATTTTAGTTTTAAATATGTTATTACAGTAAATCATCATTTTTATTTTGAAGGAAGATGTTTAAGGGGGAAAGTATGCAACATTGAGACTGGGTAGAAAGACAAGCAAATATAGGGATATGAGAAGGTAAAGATGGTTGCTCATCTTGGAGTCAGAATAAAGCCTCTTACTATCTGAGAGAAGATAATATAGCACCATTAGCAACATTTGTGAAAAAGACTATTATTATAAGATTAATATTCTTTTCATACACAGATATTATAAATTTGATGGACTTATTCATTTAAGTGTCTGAGTGATTTGGTAACATTATGTATCTGCACCACATGTGCGTTTTGCACCCATGGAAATTTAAGTGGGTATTTCATCACCTAGAACTGGAGTTATAGACTGTTGTGATTCAAGACATGGGTAAACAGAATCAAACCCAGGTATCCTGCCAAAACAACCAGTTCCTTTAACCAATGAGACATTTTTTTAACCACATAAATCATCTATGTTAAAATAAAAGGAATCATGTTAATGCTAAAATTTATACCGTCTTGGATAGGGCTTTCTACAGACAAGCTCTGAGAATCACTAAAAAGGACTGGTAAGTTTCCTACTTTGTGCTTTCTAGAGATCTCACAAATTATAAACATGTCAGCTGTTTCTATAATGAATGATCCCATTTAGTTTTCTTATCAATTCTTTAAAAATAATAACTCGAATTCCCACCAAAACCTTGTATAAGGCACTCATGCAACCACCCTGACCTGCATGCTCCCTTGAGGAGTCAATAATCACCATTATGTCTTATCCATTGTGACAATGTGAAGAGAAGCACTCACCCACACTCTTATAGTTTTTACTATCTTCTGAGATGCCACCATTCTTTTAAGTCTCATGTGGAAGCTTGTATTAAAATATTATTATTAAACCTCAAATATGCTTCATAAACTTATTATTCATAAAACTCTTTTCTACTTCAGATTCAAATCAAAGTTTAGTCCAAGTCAAGTTTAGTAAATCCCAAGAGATCTCTTCAGGCAGCTAAGAGTGAAAATGAGCACTAATCTTTACTTCTTCCCCAAACCCCTGAACTCAAAGCTGATATCTATCATTAAAAATATATGTAAAGTATTTCTAATGGTACAATTAATTAAGAGACTTTATGACAGTCAGAGAAGACTATGAGGCTGTGGTTTTGTTCTTTGCTTGTTTGGGCTAACATAAAATAGCTTTGTCATGTTGGACAGTGTTGGGGCTGGCCTCTACAACTCTGCAATTTGATTGGTTGTGATTTTATTGTAGTGATCTTTGTCAGTTGCAAAGAGAAGTTTCCTTGACAAGGGATCTTATCAAGGACAGGATTAAAAAATACAAAAGCAAAGACGATAATCCCTAACACATTATGAGACAATGAACCCTCTAAAGATGTTGTTGAGGTTTTTTGTTTGTTTATTTTTCTTAGTCATCTAGTATTTTGTATGTGACCTACTCTTAAGAATAATTTTCCCCCAGGGAAACTCACATATAGAAAACTAATGTTCATTCACAAGTAACTAATAATTTATAAATTCATTTACATGCACACACAAACACATAAACACATACACACACACGCACACACACATATATATATGTGTGTGTGTGTATATATACATATATATGTGTGTGTGTATATATATATATATATATATATATATATATATATATATATATATGCAAGTAGTTAGTGGCATGATTTATTATCTTCTTTCCAGACATTCTTTTTATTATTTGACCCTTTGTCTGCTATATCTGTGTTCTCTCTCCTTATGCCATAAATAGGCCCCTTTTTCCAATTCCTCTATCAGATTTCTTGTACTCTGCTGAGTACATTCCAGAATATGAAACAGAAAGAGTATAAGAGCCAGAAGATGATTGAGTTTTCTATGAGATTATGTCTCCCAGTAATGTCAGAAGCTACACCCATAAGGTCTCACAAATGTGACTGCTAAAACAGGAGATGAACATGAATGATACCAAAATATATCCTAAAGTAGATATAGAAATGCCTATGAGGAGCCAATTTACCAAAAGAACTACAGACACTTAAGGAATGCTGAGGGGGACAGATAGTCTTCCCCAGGGAAGAGTATACCAATACCTAATGACTAGCCCTCAAAACATGTGTACAGGTAAAATGATAAAGACTGAGAAGGTTATATTTAATAATATGTATGTATACAAATACAAGTACACATATACATACATGCATACAATAATAATTAATGAATAAAAGAGTCAATGAAATTTGAAAGATCAAGGAAAGATACATGGGAGTGTTCATAGGTGGAAGGAAAAATATCTTGTAAATTAATTAGACTTATGAAAAACACAGTATTAGTGAAATGTTACAATTTGTTTTACTGTAAGATGATTAACTAAAGAGCTAAAATCAAAGAAGTTATTTTCAATTGGAACATAATAGTCGTATTGCTGGGTAGAAGTTATATTCACTAGATAGTGTAAATTTCTTTTTGACTTTAATCAATGAACATTATTTCCTTATCTCCTCTGTTCTTTTAGTAAAAAGAATTCTAACAGATCTATTAAAAATAATTTGAAGTTCAGGGTTGAAAAAAGATGAGTATCCAGGAAGAAAGCTATTAGAAACAAACATTCAAGGGGAAAAATTTAATACCCAATGTGGTAGCATGTAAATATTGTCAGAATAATTATTTTAAGAGAATGAAATCTTCATTAATGTGATTAGAGTTCTTATAAGCGGACCTTGCAAATTCTTCCCCTTCCTTTCTACAACCTGAAGGTCCAGAGAGCAGTAACTGGATCTAGAAAATGGGAAGGGAGTCCTCTCCAGACACTTAGTGTATAAGCAACTGATTTTTAAATCCTCAATTTCCAGAAATGTAAGAAACCCATTTGTGTTTTAAGCCACCCACCTATCATTCTCTATTGTTGCATCCCAACCTGACATAACAGACTCTAGAGAGTGTCTTTGTTTTGTTTTCTCCATTCAGCTTTACACAATTTCTTAGGTTTGTATGTAATTTCTACTCTTTTATGCATGCCTCTAATTCTCCAGGCATAAAGATTAAGTACAGAAATGCAAAACAAAATAGAACTGAGATTCTCTTCTGAATGTCAGTCAATAAGAACACAAACCACAATGCTGATAAAGTTTACGGTTATCCTTATATAGTGTTGGTGGGTAAGTCAAGCCAGTCTAGCTACTGTGGAAGTCAGAATGGAACCTGCTATATCATCCATCTATACCACTTCTGAGTATTAATCCATAAGATTTCAATTCAGCTTATGACTACATACTCTCTTTTCCTATAACAATATTCATAATAACTGAGATATGCAACCATTCTAGATTTACAATAGCAGAGGTATAGATAAGGAAAATGTGAGATAGATAAATAATTAAAATGATTTAAAGGGTTTTTTTGTTGTCATTGTTGTTTTGCACAAAGAATGATAACGTTATGAGAAAAGTGGAAGATACTGGAGATTATTATATTAAGTTAGTTAAGCCAGTCTCAGAAAACAAATGCAGGATGTGTTCTCTCATTTGTTGTTCCTAGATTTTTATATGGTGATATAACATCCTGTATGTATATGTTTTCAATAAATGACCTAGTATAAACTTCATCCTATACACACATATTACTTCAAATATCTCATTTGAGTTAGAAATTCTTCTTTGCTGTCGAAACAGTTTGCTACTACAATATAAGATTTAGTAAGATGGAGATAGATTTTTTCATATGCATTATAGACAGTTCTTTGTAACTTTGTCAAGGAAATTATCCAGAATTTAATCATCTAACTCAACATGGCCCATATCACATAGGTATTAAACAAACAATTATTGAGTTAAATAGTACATCCACCCATTTCTTATCATGTTAATAGTAAGCATCTTATATCACCGTCACTGATGGGCCTGTAGTGTGTTAAATTTTATTAAATATTGATATTTGATTATTAACCAAATTTAACTTTTCTTAGTGAAAAAACTTTCTACAAAACTGCTCTTCTCAGTTCATCATAACCAAATAGCAAAATTCACCCTTGAAGAATTTGGTGTGTGTGTGTGTGTGTGTGTGTGTGTGTGTGTGTGTGTGTGTGTTGGGAGGAGGTTATCTGCTCAACATCTATGTCAACATTTCTTTGTTTCTGTGAATTCTTCCTTCTTGGGGACAAATTAATGCCCTGAGGTGACTAATCATGTAATAAACGAAAGGACCTAACATTGTTCTTTTCACCCCCACTGGAGCACCAAATGTTTTCCCTTGTCACCCACTGCACTCAAAACAGAAAATAATTGTATTAACTGGGGGCTTTGGGAGGTGGTGGTTGTTTTATTTAAAGAAATGTTAATTTGCTATTAAATCTCTTGTTGAAAGACTATAATAGCTTAATGAATGCATTAAACATGTGCAAATTAGTTTTTTTAAACTGCATTAGTTAGTTTCAGATTGAAAGGGGGTGATACATCACCGTCATCTCTGTGGGAATTAATGAGGCATTAGGCCATCTTCTGTCATGGAGGCCAGACTTATGAAGGATTTGCTGAATCGCACATGCGAACCTTGTCCTGTCCTCTCTTTCCACCCACCACATACATCTTTTCTGGGATGTATACCTCCGAAGCTTGAGCTTTCGTACTTGAAATACAAATGTCAGTTTACCATCAGTTTGGAAGTGAAAAGTAGTCTGTTGCAGGTGACAAATGTTGTTTACTATTACTAGAAAAGAGGGTGGAACAATGGACACATATATTAGCATCACAGGGGAAGGGCTTGGTAGTCATTCAATTGCCATCTTGCCCTGGGAAGACACATAACCTTTCTCCTATACCCTCAATCACCCACTCACTCTCAGACACCTACATTAAAATAAAGAGCCTAAGGCAAGGCAAGCTATCTTAACTATAATAAGTGGCAAGGTGTTCTCAATTCAACAGCTTTTGTCACCAGTTCTCAATCTCTCCTCATCACGAGCATAGCTCTCTGCCTCAATTTCTTGATATTTTTATTTGCCTTACCCTGCAGTTCCCAAATCAGCAGTTCCCAGCCTCCAAGAACAAGCAGCAATTTAAAATCCATCTTTTTAATTTGATGACATATACAAACTCTTACATACATTTGTTTTTTTTTTTTTATAATTAGCAGGTATGACATTTAATTGTGTTCTGGGAATCTTTGATGGATATTTTGTATATGGAGATAATTGAAGATATCTTACTGATTTTTAAAAAATCAGAGATGGAAATCATTGTGACCCATTAGATTAAGCCATTGAATTAATGTCTGTTGAGAACATGCAAATGTTATAACAGTATTAATAATATTTCTTTCACAACAAAGAATTGTTTCATTCTTCACCAATTCTTTATTATATTCACTTTTATGTCTACTCAAGAACCTGCTTATGCCCAAGAACAAGCTTGGACAAAACCAAAGGAGTCAATCACTAATCTGTCCTCATTAACTATAGAATCCTCTCATTGTTCTCATGCCTACTTTCAAATCATGTTCTGCACTTTAGGTACATTAGGAAATTATATAAATTACATTGCAGCAATTCCCTAGCACTTAGTTGTAGATGATTCATCTTCAGAATCAGTGTAAATCCATTCTCTGTATCTAATTATATCTACACAAGAACACAAGACTTGCATCAATAGAGAGATTGTTCTGGATCCAAATATGAGGAACCATCAACCAAGCACACAGTTTGTTACCCTATATTCCATGTTGTAATGTGGAAAGTTTCCATAGGAAAAAAACAAAGAACATCATGAATTAAGACTGAGAGTTGGTTTAGAATATTCTTTTCATTATGACTGAGTATGTTTCTTTTTTATTTTAATTAAATTATTTTATATTAGATATATCCTTTGTTTACATTTCAAATGTAGTCCCCTTTCCTGGTTTCCCTCCTCCCAAAAATACACTAACCCCTCCCACCTCCCCTGCTCAATAATCTACCCGTTCCTGCTTCCCTGTCCTGGCATTCTTCTGTACTGGGGCATCTAGCATTCTCAGAACGAAGAGCCTCTCCTCCCTTTGATGTCCAACAAGGCCATGCTCTCCTGCATATACATCTGGAGCCATGGGTCCCTCCATGTGTACTCTCCGGATGATGGTTTACTCCCTGGGAGCTCTGGCGGTACTGGGTGGTTCATATTGCTGTTCCTACTATGGCATTGCAAACCCTGTCAGCTCCTTGGGTCTTTTTTCTAGCTCCTTCATTGGGGGCCCTGTGCTCAGTTCAGTGGTTGGCTGAGAGTGTCCCCCTGTATATTTGTCAAGCACTGACAGAGCATCCCAGGTGACAGCTATTACAGGTTCCTGTCAGCTAGCACTTGCTGGCATCCACAATAGTGCCTGCATTTTCTAACTGTATATGGTATGGATCCCTAGATGGGGCAGTCTCTGGATGGTCTTTCCCTCACTCTCTGCTCCACACTTTGTCTCTATCTCCTCCTGTRGACCAGAGTATCCATACTTTGTTCTTAATTCTTCTTGAGCTTCATTTGGTCTGTGAAATGTATCTTAGGTATTCCACGTTTTGGGGCTAATATCCACTTATCAGTAAGTGCATGCAATGTGTCTTCTTTTATGATTGGGTTACCTCACTCAGTATGATATTTTTCAGTACTGCCCATTTTCCTAAGAATTTCATGAATTCATTGTTTTTAATAGCTGAATAGTATTCCATTGTGTAAATGTACCACATTTTCTGTATCTATTTCTCTGTTTGGGGATATCTGGGTTCTTTCCAGCTTCTGGCTATAAATAAGGGTGCTATGAACACAGTGGAGCATGTGTCCTTATTACATCTTGGGGAATCCTCTGAGTATGTGCACTGGAGTGGTATAGCAGGGTCCTCCAATAGTATTATACCCAATTTTCTGAGGAACAGCAAACTGATTTCCAGAGTAGATGTACCAGCTTGCAATCCCACCAGCAGTAAAGGAGTATGCCTCTCTTTCCACATCCTCTGCCACACCTGCTGTGTCCTGAGTTTTTGATCTTAGTTATTATGACTGGAGTGTGGTGAAATGTCAAGGTTGTTTTGATTTGCATTTCCCTTATGATTACGGATGTTGAACACTTCTTTAGATACTTCTCAGCCATTTGATATTCCTCAGTTGGAAATTCTTTGTTTAGCTCTGTACCTCAGGGTTATTTGGTTCTCTGGAGTCTAACTTCTTGAGTTATTTCTATATATTGAATATTAGCCCTCTGTCAGATGAAGGGTTGGTAAAGATCCTTTCCCAATTTGTTGGTTGCTGTTTTATCCTATTAACAGTGTCCTTTTCCTTACAGAAACTTTGAAATTTTATGAGGTCCCATTTGTCAATTCTTGATCTTAGACATAAGCTATTGGTATTCTGTTTAGGAAACTGTCCTGTGTGCCCATGTACTCAAGGCTCTTCCCTGGTTTTTTTTTTCTATTAGTTTAAGTGTACCTGGTTTTATGTGGAGGTCCTTGAAACATGGGACTTGAGCTTTGTACAAGGAGATAAGAATGGATTGATTTGCATTCTTCTGTATGCTAATCACCAGGTAAACTGGTAACTGGTTTTTTTGTTGAAAAGGCTATTTTTTCCACTAGACAGTTTTAGCTCCTTTGTCAAAAAGTATGTGTCCACAGGTATGTGGGTTCATTTCTGGTTCTTCAATTCTATTCCATGGATCTACCTGCCTGTCACTGTACCAATACCATGAAGTGTTTATTACTATTGCTCTGTAGTACTGCTTGAGGTCTGGGATACTGATTTCCTTAGATATTCTTTTATTGTTGAGAATAGTTTTAGCTATCCTGGGTTTTTTGTTATTTCTGATGAGAATTGCTCTTTCTAACTCTATGAAGAATTGAGTTGGAATTTTAATAGGGATAGCACTGAATCTGCAGATTGCTTTTGGAAAGACAGCCATTTTTACTATGTTAATCCTGCTACCCCACAAGCATGGAAGATCTTTCCATCTTCTGAGGTCTTCTTTGAGATTTCTTTCTTCAAAGACTTGAAGTTCTTGTCATATAGATCTTTCACTCATTTGGTTAGGATCACACAATGATACTTTATTTTGTTTTTGACTATTGTGAAGGGTTTCATTTCCCTAATTTCTTTCTCAGCTTGTTTATCCTTTTGAGTATAGGAAGGGTACTGATTTGTGTGAGTTAATTTTATATCCAGCTACTTTGCTGAAGTTGTCTATCAAGTTTAGGAGTTCTCTGGTGAAGTTTTTGGGGTTGATTAAGTATACTATCATTTTATCTGCAAATAGTGATAGTTTGATATCTTCTTTCCAATTTGTATCCCCTTGACCTCAGTTTGTTGTCTAATTTCTCTAGCTAAAACTTCAAGTACTATATTGAATAGATATGGAGAGAGAGAGCACCCTTGTCTAGTCCCTAATTTTAGTATCATTGCTTCAATTTCTCTCCATTTAGTTTGATGCTGGCTACTGGTTTGCTGTATATTGCTTTTATTATGTTTAGGTATGGGCCTTTGGTTCTGATCTTTCCAAGACTTTTAACATGAAAGGATGCGGAATTTTGTCAAATGAGTTTTCAGCATCTAATGAAATGATCATGTGGTCTTTTCCTTTGAGTTTGTTTATATAGTGGATTACATTGATGGACTGCGGTATATTGAACCATTCCTGCATCCCTGGAATGAAGCTATTTGATTGTGGTGAATGATAGTTTTTATGTGTTCTTGGATTCTGTTGGCAAAAATTTTATTGAGTACATTTGCATTGATATTCATAAGGGAAATTGGTCTGAGGTTTTCTATCTTTGTTGGATCTTTGTGTGGTTTGGGTATCAGCATAATTGTGGCTTCATAAAACGAGATAGGTGCCGGGCAGTGGTGGCGCATGCCTTTAATCCCAGCACTTGGGAGGCAGAGGCAGGCGGATTTCTGAGTTCAAGGCCAGCCTGGTCTACAGAGTGAGTTCCAGGACAGCC
>BDUI01000571.1:133585-173938 GCA_002335545.1 Apodemus speciosus | reverse complement strand
GCCAGCCTGGTCTACAGAGTGAGTTCCAGGACAGCCGGAGCTACACAGAGAAACCATGTCTCGAAAAACCAAAAAAAAAAAAAAAAAAAAAAAAATGAGATAGGTAGTGTTCCTTCTATTTATATTTTATGCAATAGCTTGAAGAGTATTGGTGTTATGTCTTTTTTGAAAGTCTGATAGAATTCTGCACTAAAACTATCTGGTCCTGTGCTTTTTATTGTTGGAAGACTTTCAATGACTGCTTCTATTTTTTTAGGGTTTATTGGACTGTTAGATGGTCTATCTGATCCTGATTTAACTTTGTTTTTTGGTATCTGTCTAGAAAATTTCCATTTCATCCAGATTTTCCAGTTGTGTTGAGTATATGTTTTTGTAATAGGATCTGATGATTTTTTATTTTCCTCAGTTTCTGTTGTTATATCACCCTTTTCATTTCTGATTTTGTTAGTTTGGATATTGTCTCTGTGCCCTCTGGTTAGTCTTACTAAGGGTTTATCTATCTTGTTGATTTTCTCAAAGAACCAGCTCCTGGTTTTGTTGATTCTTTGTTTAGTTCTTTTTGTTCCTACTTGATTGATTTCAGCACTGAGTTTGACGATTTCCTGCCATCTACTCCTCTTTAGTGTATTAGCTCCTTTCTATTCTAGAGCTTTCAGGTATGCTGTTAAGCTCCTAGTATATGCCCTCTCCAGTTTCTTATTGGAAGTACTCAGAGCTTTGACTTTTCTTCTTAGCACTACTTTCATTGTGTCCCATAAATTGGGTATGTTGTGTCTTCATTTTTTTATTAAATTCTAAAAAGTCTTTGATTTCTTTCCTTATTTCTTTCTTGAGCAAGTTATGACTGAGAGGAGCATTATTCAGCTTCCATGTGTATGTGGGTTTTCTGTTGTTTTTGTTGTTATTGAAGCCTACCCTTACTCTACAGTGATCTGATAGGAGGCATTGGATTATTTCAATCTTCTTATATCTATTGAGGTCTGTTTTGTGACCATGGTCAACTTTGTAGAAGGTACCATGAGGTGCTGACAAGAAGGTATATATTTCCTTTCTATGGGCTTCTACCTGTTGACTCATGTTCTCCTGTATTTTTTTAAGGTAGTTATATATGTCCTTCTTGAAGTCCTCTATCAGCATCATGAGATATAATTTTAAGTCCAGATCTTGCTTTTCCAGTGTGTTGAGGTATCTAGGACTTGCTGTTGTGGGAGAACTGGGTTTGGATGGTGCCATGTTGCCTTGGTTTCTGTTGGCAATGTTCTTGTGTTTGCCTTTTGCCATCTTGTTATCTCTGGTGTTAGCTGGTCTTGCTGTGTCTATCTGTGATTATGTGTCCTTATCTGCCTGTGCATCTGTACTCCTGGGAGACCTGATCTCTCTGGCGGGAATTTAGGTATGGGGAGCTGTGATACAAGGTCAGCTCAGGTGTGCAGACAGAAAACAGGAGAATCCTGTCTCCAGCTGATCCTTGGTTCCTGTGTCCTGATGACTCTGGCCAGGTCCCTCTTGGGCAAGGAATTTGAAGAGAACTGGTGGTCTTACCTGTGTACACATACCTCTTGTGGTGGTATTTGTGTATGTAGCTCTGTGGCCCAGGATCAGCTCTGGGTGCAGATGGAATTTGGAAGATTCCTGTCCCAGGCTGCTCCTGGCCTCTTGTGTCTTCAGAGTTTTGGGCTGATTCTTCTGAGCAGCAGGGGTGGTGCAACCTTTACTCTCAGGTCTCTCCACACTCCTGGGAGTTTAGCTATCTCCCTGTGCCACCTAGATATGGCACACTGTGGAAGAGGATGGTCCCCAGTCAGAGAAAGAAACTGGAAGGATCCTGCCTGATGGTTCCAAATGTGTTCCTCTGAGCAGCAGGCATGGTCATATCTGTGATCTCAGGCCTCTCTGCACTCCTGGGTGGTCAGCTATCTCCCTGTGCCACCTGGATATGGTGCTCTCCTGAGTATGTTTCAATGTTGCATTTCAGTAATAGCCCTCTACTAGAAAAATTAATGTATACTTAATGTAAAAACTTTACTCAGCACAAGGTGTTTAACACCTTGAATCCCTGGCATCACTGTCACAATGTCCATGTCTTCCTCCCTGTCTATAAACTGTACTACTTGTTCTGTTTTTACATTTTTATTGATTTTTTTCTCTCATATATTATATCTCTTGTGCAGGTTCACTCCCCTTCTTTCCTTCCAGTACCCCCTACCCAAGGTTCCACATCCATTCCTCCTCAGTTATCCTTCATGTTGCAAAAAGACTAGCCATCTCCCCTTGTATTAAGGCTGAACAATAATAAGTCACAAAACCTGGCAAAAGAGTGAGAAATAGACCCTTCTCCTACTGTTAGTATGCCCACAAGAACACTAAACTACTCAACCAAAACAAACATGCAGAGGTGCTGCGATAGCCCTAATAGCTTCTGTAAGATATTTCTGCAGAACAGAGGTGGGAAAAATGTCTCTTAGAGCTAGCAGAGCCCCTACAACTTAGAAGCCATAATCTTTCATTTGGCATATTTCTATTCTCTTTTATTCCTGATAGCCAAGTCCATATAGATTCGGGAAAATAATTTGTAACTCACTCTCTAAAAGTTTTATTACTGGCCAATCAATGGCCTTCTTGGGAACCATAATGCTTTGCCTCGACCATATTTATCTTGAGACAAGAGTTCCCTGGAAAAGTATGACACTGCAATGGAGATTCTTCCAGGATTCATAGGAGTACTGGAGTTGCTTTTTTGTTATTTCCATAAGTCTTTGCAAAATACTGAGGTTGAGTCTGGTCTGAGATGATGGACTCAGGCTAGAATATCTACATATGAATTAGCACTAGCTCAGAGCCCCCTCTGTAGAGGCTTATGAGAGC
This sequence comes from Apodemus speciosus, assembly GCA_002335545.1. Lineage (NCBI taxonomy): Eukaryota > Metazoa > Chordata > Mammalia > Rodentia > Muridae > Apodemus > Apodemus speciosus. The sequence goes on along the minus strand of BDUI01000571.1, from coordinate 171,073 downwards.
CTCCGCTTTTTGTCTTTCTAATGCCTGGGAGTTGTCAGCCATCAGATAGTCTGAATAACAATTTTGGCTCAGCCAGGTGTGGCTCAGATTTCAACTCATAACCTAAGGATGCTAGTTGTGCTTGCCTAGCTAGCCACATTTTTAGTATGTAATTGTCAGAACCTGATACTCAAGTAGGGGGCTCTAAAATAGGGCTCCTTACTAGAGAAAATATGCCTTATAAAATAAAAGAAACTGCTGAGAAATCAAGGAATCAGTGACAGTAATGCAGTGTCAATTCTTCATGTTTGTTATAATAAAATGTTTGATGCTTTCAGAACATGCTAATCTATAAAGACATTCCAATAAACTTAATTTTCTCTCATTGATATTTAGATTATTTTTTCTTATCTATACCACTATAATTATCTTCTTTATGAACTCTTTGTTATATTCCCTTTTTACTGAAATGTATTTTATGGAATATATTCTGAATAAGTTTTTCCAACCTTAATCTTCTTAGATCCTCTCCACCAACAATCCATCCAAATTCTCAGTTTTTCTTGCTCTCCTCCATTTCCCTCTCCCTCTTCCTCTTCCCTCATCTCTCTCTTACACACACAAACACACACACACTCAAATACACACACACACACACACAAACATACACACAGAGGCATCTAAAGATAAAAAGAATTAAAAAGACTAAGCATGATACATACATGACACATGTTCCTGTGTTATGAACACATGTGAAATTTTCATCTACATATGAATCCCCTGCTTTTTCTTGGCCTCTTTTTTCTACTTGTTTATTTTGCATTATTCCTGGTTTTTGTTTTACTTTATTGCATTATTATTCTTTTGATGCCTGTTTGTTTTCTAATAAGAGACAGAAAAGGCAGGATTCAGGGAAATCTCAGAGGAGTTGAGGGAGGAGAAACCATAATGAAAATATATTACATGTCACTAGTTTCTTAATATATTTTATATATTTCATTATAGAGAATCTGGTAAACTCTGTAGCTTCTTCAAAGCAGAGAGCACAAAGAAGAGGCAAGGACTCCAATTCTGAAATTCATACTTCTTTCCATGTTGTTTTTATGATATTCTAACCAAAATTGGTTTCCCTCAGTCAAAGACAACAATCGATAAAATTGGTTATAACTAAGTTGAAAGAGAGAGAGGAAAGATTGGGGAAAGAGAGAGGGAGAGAGAGAGAGAGAGAGAGAGAGAGAGAGAGAGAGAGAGAGAGAATGAATTCTACTTTCTTATAGTAACTGAGAAATATCTAAGTTTCAAAGCAAAACACTCAAACCTAACCCTTACAGGCTACTTACAAATGACACCATGCACCACAGTGGACATAAAAGAGCTGAGGAAACACAGAATGAGGCTAAGAAAGAACGTGATAACACTTGTTTAAAAGAAAACATGATTTAGAGTCCTTACCAACACAGACAGTGGCTGCTTTCAAATCTACCACTAATAACATGAAAGATGATTTTGTATAAATTTACACAGATGGTTATCATAGATGGATACCCCTGAGGCCTTAGAAGATAAAGTCTTTGTATATACTCCTTGTTGCAAAGAAGTATTCAATAAGTCTTGAATCTTTGTGTTGTACTTCATGACTAAAAGTATGTTAAGTATCAGGGAAAATAAGACAAACTAGATATTGCTTCAACAAGGTTTGAAGAAACCCTCACGAGCTAGTACTGAGAAAGAAATGTAAACACTTTCCTGTGATATATGAGTAATAATAGAAGCGTCTCCTAGAAACAGTGATGATATATTAGCATATTAAAGTGATCAGCTCTACTCCAGAAGGCCATCTGACTCTGCCACACTTAGGTCTATAAATTTTCTCCCATGTTGACACTACACAATCTACAGCAATCAAGAAAAATACTGTAAATAATTCTCCCTGAGAAAATGATCTTCACAGGGTAAATGGCTTCTATCACAGGTCTTGGAGGTTTTGCCTGTCTCCCACTTCTCCCATTGAGCAAGTAGCATAAAGGCACTCTCAGTGCCTCTTCGAACTACATTAAGTTTGTATATAAAGACAGGAGCTATTTTTAGAAACTTTTAAAAACACTACCAAGGGAGATACTTTCATCATTTATTCATACCCAGGCTCTTAATTTTTTATTTATTAATGAAGTTTAGAAAATGGTTCTTGAGTATAAAGAGATTTTCTTACTAAAATAAAGTGTGACAAATCTCTATTCCTTTGAATCTGTCCCAACCAAGCATTTACCTTTGGAATACAGAGGTATTGTCTCCCAATTCTACCTAACTAATTAGTAATTTAATTAATAATAAAATATGATTGCCATCTTAATCTGTGATACAATGGCAAATGAGATAAATTCACTGACCAAGATAATTAAGTAGTGTAGATTATTTTAATTATTTGATTCAAAACATTGAGATTATTTTTAATTTAGAAAAGGAAGACACCCATTATTTTGAATACAAAATATTTCAAAAATATTTCATATACAAAAAGGAATCACTCAGTTTGATAGAACTATATAGCAAGAACTTCAAATATTGAAATCCGAGTAGTCAGATTGAATGAAATAAAATATGTTTTCCAAACTGCATTCTGGAAATTGAAAAGAATCCAAAGATTTGACATAGAAAAAAGAGTTCTGTTCAAAAAGTTTTAAGAAAAAGTATACTCTACAATTCACTCTTAGAGATTTATAAAATCATTAAGTACAATAAAAGAATAAAAAAAATGTTTTGCAGTTAGGGAACTATTTTACATTTAATTAGCTTGCTTAGTTTCAGCAACCGTTCTGAATCAAGGCGCTTCTAATTTATGAGATTTGTCTACATCCCACAGAACACGAAATCTGAATAACTAGAATGTTGTCAATGTTTTGCTAACTCAAATCCTTTATTTCCATCAGTTTCACATGTTTGCCTATGAGGGCAGTGGCTCAACCATGGTAAAGTTTCTTACAACCAAACTTTAAGGGTCTCAAAGGCTTATCGTCAACCTTTCTTACTTCCTTTTCATTTTCTTTTATTTCTTTATTTTTTAATTTCTTATTTTCTATATTATTTATTTATATTCCAAATGATTTTCCCTTTCCAGGTTCCCTCCTCCCCCAAAGTCCCAAAAGTCCCTTTCCTTCCACCAGTTCCCCAATCAACCCCCTTCCACTTCTCTGTCCTGGCAATCCCCTACAATGCTGCTTCAAGCCTTTCCAGGACCCAGGCTCTCTCCTTCCTTCTTCTTGGGAATGATTTGATATGTGAGATGTGTTTTGGGTATTCTTGGCTTCTGGGCTAATATCCACATTTCAGTGACTGCATACCATGTGTGTTCTTTTGTGAATGAGTTACCTCAATTACTATGATATTTTCCAGTTCCAACCATTTGCCTAAGAATTTCATGAGTTCATTGTTTTTAATTGCTGAGTAGTATTGCACTGTGGAAATATACCACATTTTCTGTATCCATTCCTCTATTGAGGGACATCTGGTTTCTTTTCAGCCTCTGGCTATTATACATAAGGTTGCTATGAACATAGTGGAGCATGTGTCCTTATTCCATGCCGGGAATCCAGGTATATGCCCAGGAGTGGTATAGCAGGGTCCTCCAGAAGTGTTGTGCCCAGTTTTCTGAGGAACTGCCAGAATGCTTTCCACAGTGGCTGTACCAGCTTGCAATCCCACCAGCAGTGGAGGAGTGTTGCTCTTTCTCCACATCCTTGCCAACACCTGCTGTCTTCTGAGTTTTTAATCTTAGCCATTCTGACTGGTGTGAGGTGAAATCTCAGGATTGTTTTGGTTTGCATTTCCCTAAAGACTAAAGATATTGAACATTTCTTAAGGTGCTTCTCAGCCATCTGAAGTTCTTTAGGTGAAAATTCTTTGTTTAGCTCTAACCCCATTTTTAATAGGGTTATTTGATTTTCTGGTGTCTAACTTCTTGAGTTCTTTGTATATATTGGATATTAGCCCTCTGTCAGATGTAGGGTTGATGAAGATCTTTTCTCAATTTGTTGGTTGCCATTTTTTCCTTTTGATGGTGTACTTTGCCTTACAGAAACTTTGTAATTTTATGAGGTCCCATTTGTCAATAGTTGATCTTAGAGAATAAGCTATTGGTGTTCTGTTTAGGAAATTTCCCCCTGTGCCCACATTCTCAAGGGTCTTCCCCAGTTTCTTTTCTATTAGTTTCAGTGTATCTGGCTTTATGTAGTAGTCCTTGATCCACTTTCAGTTGAGCTTAGTACAAGGAGATAAGTGTGGATCGATTTGCATTCTTCTGCCTGCTGAACTCCAGTTGAGGCAGCACCATTTGTTGAAAAGGCTATCTTTTTTCCACTGAATGATTTTAGCTCTTTTGTCAAACATCAAGTGACCGTAAGTGTGTGGTTTCATTTCTGGGTCTTCAATCCTGTTCCATTTATCCACCTGCCTGTCACTGTACCAATACCATGCAGTTTTTAACAATATTGCTCTGTAGTATTGCTTGAGGTCTGGGATACTGATTCCTCCAGAAGTTCTTTTATGTTCAGAATATTTTTATCTATCCTGGGTATTTTGTTATTCCAGATGAATTTGAGAATTGCTGTTTCTAACACTATGAAGAACTGAGTTAGGATTTTGATGGGGATTGCATTGAATCTGTTTATTACATTTGGAGAGATGGCCATTTTAACTATATTAATCCTGTCAATCCTCAAGCATGAAAGATTTTTCCATTTTCTGAGGTCTTCTTCAATTTCCTTCTTCAGAGACCTGAAGTTGTTGTTATACAGAACTTTCTCTTGTTTAGTCACACCAAGTGTCTTTATATTGTTTGTGGCTATTGTGAACAGTGTCATTTCCCTAATATCTTTAGCAGCCTGCTTATTCTTTGAGTATAGGAAGGCTACTGATTTGCTTGAATTGATTTTATAACCAGCCACTTTGCTGAAGTTGTTTATCACCTGTAAGAATTCTCTGGTGAAGTTTTTTCGATCACTTAAGTATACTATCATATCATCTGCAAATAGTGATAGTCTGACTTCTTCCTTTCCAGTTTGTATCCCTTTGACCTCCTTATGTTGTCTAATTGTTCAAGCTAGTACCTCAAGTACTATATTGAGAAGATATGGAGAGAGAGGGCAGCCTTGTCTACTTCCTGATTTTAGTGGGATTTCTTCAGATTTCTCCCCATTTAGTTTGATGTTGGCTACTTGTTTGCTGTATATTGCTTTTTACTATGTTTAGGTATGGGCCTTGAATTCCTGTTCTTTCCAAGAACTATAGCATTTTGTCAAAAGCTTTTCAGCATCTAATGAAATGACCATGTGTTTTTTTTTTTTCTTTGAGTTTATTTATGAAGTGGATTGCATTGATGGATTTCCCTATATTAATCCATCCCTTCATCCCTGGGATGAAGCCAACTTGATCATGGTGAATGATCATTTTGATGTGTTCTTGGATTCGGTTGGCAAGAATTTTATTTAGTATTTTTGCATCGATGTTCATAAGGGAAATTGGCCTGAATTTCTCTTTCTTTGTTGGATTTTTGTGTTGTTTTGGTATCAGCATAATTGTGGCATTGTAGAACAAGTTGGTTAGTGTTCCTTTTATTTCTATTTTGTGGAATAGTTTGAAGAGTATTGCTGTTAGGTCTTCTTTGAAGGTCTGATAGAATTCTGCACTAAAACCATCTGGTCCTGTGCTTTTTTTTTGGTTGGAAGACTTTATATGACCCCTTCTATTTCTTAAGGGGTTTGGGACTGTTTAGCTGATCTATTTGCTCCTGATTTAAATTTGGTATTGGGTATATCTAGGAAATTGTTCACCTCATCCGGATTTTCTAGTTGTTTTGAGTATAGATTCTTCTGATAGGATCTGCTGATTTTTGAATTTCCTCAGTTTCTTTTGTTATATCTCCCTATTCATTTCTGATTTTGTTAATTTGGATACTGTCTCTGTGCCCTTTGGTTAGTTTGGCTAAGGGTTTATCTATGTTGTTTATTTTCTCAAAGAACCAGCTCCTGGTTTTGTTGATTCTTTGTATGGTTCTCTTTGTTTTCACTTGATTGATTTCAGCCCTGAGTTTGATGATTTCCTGTCTTCTACTCCTCCTGGGTGAATTAGTTTCTGTTCCCAGGCTTTCAGGTGTGCCATCAAGCTTCCACTGTATGCTCTCTCCAGTTTCTTTTCCCGGCTTGTTTCTTGAGACCATTTGCTTGTAAGCAGTGTATGCTCTCTCCAGTTTCTTTTTGGAGGCACTCAGGGCTATGAGTTTTCCTCTTAGCACTGCTTGCATTGTGTCCCATAAATTTGGGTATGTTGTGCCTTAATTTCATTAAATTCTAAAAAGTTTTTGATTTTTTTTCTTTATTTCTTCTTTGGCCAAGATATCATTGAGTAGAGTATTGCTCAGCCTCCATGTGTATGTGGGCTTTCTGTTGTTTTTGTTACTATTGAAGACCACTCTTACTCCATGGTGATCTGATAGCAGGCATGGGATTAGTTCGATCTTCTTATATTTGTTGAGGTCTGTCTTGTGACCAATTATATGATTGAATTTGGAGAATGTTCCACAAGGTGCTTAGAAAAAGGTATATTCTTTTGCTTTAGGATGAAATGTTCTACATATATCCATTAAATCTAATTGGTCCAAAGCTTCAATTAATTTCACTGTGTCCCTGTTTGGTTTCTGTTTTCCTGATGGGTTCATTGAGGAGAGTGGAGTGTTGAAGTCACCCACAATTATTTTGTTAGGTACAATGTGTGCTTTGAGCTTTACTAAAGTTTCTTTTACGAATGAGGTTGCCCTTGTCTTTGGACCATAGATGTTCAGAATTGAGAGTTCTTCTTGGAGAATTTTTCCTTTGAGCAGCCAGAAGTGTCCTTCTGTGTGTCTCTTTAGATGACTTTAGTTTGAAAATCAATTTTATCTGGTATTAGAATGGCTACTCCAGCTTGTTTCCTGAGACCATTTGCTTGTAAAATTGTCTTCCAGCCTTTACTCTAAGATAATGTTTGTCTTTGACACTGAGGTGTGTTTCCTGTATGCAGCAAAATGTAGGGTTCAGCCATCTTGGCTCCCTGACACCTGACAGAGCTCACAGGCAGTGCCGAGGTATGCAGACATAGCTAGAGTCCAACATCGCTTGGGTCTCAGCCTGTCAGGCTTCTGCCTGCACCCAGGTCCAGGGCAGCTCTTTGTGCTGTCTGTGTGCCAGCACTGTTGGAGGAAGATTGCCCTGCAGACTGACCAGCATTTGGAAGGGCTCTATGCCATCTTGGCTCCCAGATGTCAGATAGATTTGACAGGCAGTGCCAGGTATGCAGGCATAGCCTAAGTCTATCACCACTTTGGTCTCAGCCTGTCAGGCTTCTGTCTGCATCCAGGGCCTGGGCAGCTCTGCAGGCCATCTGTGTGCCAGCCCTGCCAGGGGTCGTTGGCCCTGAAGAGTAATCAGCACTTTGAAAAGGTCCCCACAGCAACTGCCATCTTTACTCCCTGATGGAGCAGTTGGGCAGCACCAGGTTCACAGAGACAACCCATGTATAAAATTGCTTGGGCAAGACACACCAGGGCTCAAATGGCACCCAAGAGGAGGGCAGCACATCAACAATCTGCGTCGGGGAAATCCAGTCATCCAGAGGTGCGTAAATAGCCTTACAGGCTCACAGGAGGTTCAGTCACCAGCCAGTGACAACAAGACCAACTAATGCCAGAGATAACCAGATGGCAAAATACAAAATTATGAACATTACTAACAGAATTCAAGGCAATATGGCAGCATCTGAACCCAATTCTCCAACAACAGCAAGTCCTGGATACCCCAACACAACAGAAAAACAGGATTTGGATTTAAAATCAGTGGTCATGATGCTGTTAGAGTAACACAAGAAGGACATAAATAAATCTCTTAAAGAAATACAGGAGAAAATGAATCTAAAGGTAGAAGCCCTTACAAGGGAAACACAAAAATCATTTAAAGAAATTCAGGAGGATATAGGTCAAAAGATAGAAGCCAATAAAGAGGAAATGCAAAAATCACTTAAAGAAATACAGGAGAACTTAGGTCAACAGGCAGAATTCATAAAAGAGGAAACACAAAAATCTCTTAGAGAATTACAGGAAAACACAAGCAAACAAGTGAAGGAACTGAGCAAAACCATACAGGATCTAAAAACAGAAGTAGAAACAACTAAGATATTGCAACGGGAGACAACTTTGGAGATAGAAAACCTTGGGAAGAAATCAGGGGCCAAAGATGCAAATATCAACAACAGAATACAAGAGATAGAAGAAAGAATCTCAGATGCTGAAGATCCCATAGAAACCATTGATTCAACAGTCAAAAAAAAAATTAAAAATGAAAAAAACTTGTAACCCAAAATATCCAGGAAGTCCAGGATACAAAGAGAAGACCCAACCTAAGGATCATAGGTATAGATGAGAGTGAAGATTTAAAACTTAAAGGGACAGCACCTATCTTCAACAAAATTTTGGAAGAAAACTTTCCTAACCTAAAGAGAGAGATGCCCATGAATATACAAGAAGCCTACAGAACTCCAAACAGACTGGAAAAGAACAGAAATACCTCCTGTAACATAATAATCAAAACCCCAAATGTACTAAACAAAGAAAGAATGTTAAAGTCAGTAAGAGAAAAAGGCCAAGTAACATATAAAGGTAAACCTACCAGAATTACACCAGACTTCTTACCAGAGATCATAAAAGCTAGAAGATCCTGGGCAGATCTCATGCAGACTCTAAGAGAACACAGATATCAGCCAAGACTACTATACCCAGCAAAACTATCAATCACCATAGATGGAGAAACCAATATAGTCCATGATAACATCAAATTTACACAGTATCTTTCCACAAACCCAGCCCTATAAAGGATAATAGGCAGAAAACGCCAATACCAGGAGGTAAACAACAACTTGGAAAAATCCAGATAGTAACCTTCTTTTATCAAACCCAAAAGAAGATAACCACTCAAATATAAAAATAACATCAAAAATGACTGGAAGTAATAATCACTATTCCTTATTATCTCTTAACATCAATGGACGCAATTCCCCAGTAAAAAGACATAGACTAGCAGACTGGATATGAAAACAGGACCCTACATTTTGCTGCATACAGCAAACACACTTCAGTGTCAAAGACATACGCTACCTTAGAGTAAAAGGAAGGAAGACAAGTTTACAAGCAAATGGTCTCAAGAAACAAGCCGGAATAGTCATTCTAATAGCAGATAAAATTGACCTTCAACCTAAAGTCATCAAAAGAGACACAGAAGGACACTTCTGGTTGCTCAAAGGAAACATCCTCCAAGAAGAACTTTCAATTCTGAACATCTATGCTCCAAATTCAATGGCACCCTCATTAGTAAAAGAAACTTTACTAAAGCTCAAAGCACACATTGCACCTAACACAATAATTGTGGGTGAATTCAACACTCCACTCTCCTCAATAGACCTATCAGGAAAACAGAACTTACCTCTTTTTCTAAACCAATGCAGTTTATTATTCAAAGATTAGCACAGTCAATATTTCCACAGAGTGGGTATTCATCGTTAGTTTTTATTATTACTTGATGAGTAAATTTCTCTTACATGTGAGCTAAAAGTGCTAAGAAGGAATATTTTATTTTGGTTCATAGTTGCATTTACCATAGCGATTATGATCTCTTACAGAATGGTTGCTTAATAAATATTTTCCAATGAATAAGAAATATAGAAACTGTTAGACGTTGAAGCATATCTACCCTCTGAAAGTCTAAGTTCTTTCCTGAGCTAGAAGAAATATTTATCATTTTCATAACGTCCGCAAAGTTTGAAAATTGTGTAGCAAATGAGCAGTGAGTGGATTAAATAAGTCTCATCAGTGTGAGTTAACAGCCCTGAATCTGGTAATTAACACGAATAAAGGAGTTGCCTGAAAGATCCTGGTGAGTTGTTCACAGTGAGAATTGGGAACAAGTGGCTAAAGAGAAAGATATATTCCCCCCCATTTATTGACTTGTTCATTCATTCATTCATTCACTCACTCATTCATTTTACATCCCAGTATCTGTTCCTCACCTCCAAATCCACCTTTCTCACACAGCTCTGTTGGGAAAGTTGACCTTGACACTAGACAGAACTGGTAAGTTTGATTGAGCTCAGACGCTGAGAATCTTAGAATTGAGAAGGTAGGATTGGAGCCATGCAGGGCTGTGGACTGTGAGAGGAAGCCTGGTAAGGTCGAGCTAAAAACTTGAAGCCTTGACACCAGGCCCTTGCTATATAGTCCCAGCACCTCACCTCCAGAGAGATTTGTGGCCATGAGTCATACAAGGAAAACACGTGAGCCCTTCTACATGTACATGAGGCATCCCTAACATCTCAGATCAAAATAACAGGAAAAGAGACATAACCACAATCAAGGAGGCTCTAAACAGAGTTCAACATATTGATGAGGTACCTAGAGGTCCAGGGGTGTGCCAATAAGCCTCCCTCCCCTCTTTTTAATGCTGCTATTTTAAGTCAATAAAGCCAATTTAAGCCAATAAGCTTAATGCTTTAATTGGTTATTTTATTTGTTTACATATCAAATGTTATTCCCCTTCCCCAAGCCAATGCCCCAATGTAGGTGGCAATACAGGAATGAGTGGGTGGGTGGGGTGCTCCCTCATAGAAGAAGGGGTGACAAAATACAGGGTTTGTGGAAAAGCTTCCCTTCCCAGACATTGCTCCCTGTAAAATATGTTTAATATCAGGCCCACCCTGAGAAGTGGGGTATGGTTTTACACATCCATTTTCCTCTATGACAATAAAGTGTTTAGAATCATGGACTGCCTCTTTTCATTGAGATCTGCCATGGGGAGCCATGGAGAAGGCCTTTGCTTACAGAACCACAGCCTAACCACACCAAGCCAAGACTCTCCTCATGGGACTAACTGGAGCTCCCCCCCTCCCATTCTGGCCCCATGCTAGATGGACAGGGCCCTGGCATCTTCACAGGCCCACGGACCTTGGAACCAGCCCAGGATTTCCTCTGGCTCAGACTGTTCTTTCCAACCCCAGAGCGGTGCCTCAGTGTTTCCCTACAGCCCAGCACCTGCCTTGGGGCAGTAACAGAACGGGATAAGCGCAGTCAAACTCACTATGTTCAACCTCCCCAGACTGTCATGTCCAGTATCAGAGCTGACGAGGGACAGCAACACTACAGGGCCACTCCCTGACTACATCTACCTGCTCTTAGATGGTTAACCATGCCAACCCACTGAGAGAACCCACCATAACTGACCATAACAATCAGTCCAGTAGGATAAACATCTGGAGTCCTGCTGCATGCAAAGAGAACATCGCTAATATCTCAAATTGAGCCAATAGGAAACATCAACCCCTAAATCCCACCCTACTCCTTAATGTTTATAAAGTCACTGTCCATATGAAATACAAACACAAGTTACTTACTCAGGATTACCTGAGAGTGTTTGTTTTACTGAGATAAACACTCAGGGGAGACTTTTCTCTCTCGAAGCTGATGGCTGGACCTAAGAATCTCCTGACTGGTCAGGCTCATGCCACCTCCACTGCCTGCTACCTCCCCCGGATGCTGCCACCATCACCCCCGCAGCTGGCACTGGCACTGCTACAGTAGCAGGAGAGACCTGGAATGCCAGGTATCTCCCCTGCACAGGCCAAACAGACCTTTCTCTTCCCTGTGGAACCTATTTGTCCAGATTCGACCTTGCTCTCCAGGCAGATAGCAGACAACATCTGGTGGGAAAATGGGGAGCACAAGCAACTGACACATCCCACAGCTGGTACCCACATGCATTTGAATAAGAGAGGGTGAGTACCCCCAACTCTGAAGACAAGCAGACTGTTTTTTCCTACTTTGTTTTTGGTCAGTGCCATCCCACAGATTCATACAAATTAAAAGGACAACTTATGCCTTCTGGCAAGAGCCACTCTCTGGTGTGGGAAGAACATCTCTGGGCCCCTGTCTCAAATCAGATAACTCACATGGGCATAGTTATCCTCAATTCTAGCTTCTCCCTATACACAAACAAACAGACAAACAAACAAAAAACTGGTGACAGTTCTTAAATCTGCTGGAAGGTTTAGCGTTCTGGGCCTCTGTGAAATTCCTCAAAGCAAATAGGTCAAGGGCATGTTTCCATTGGACAAAGACATTTTTTTTTCTTTTCTATCTTGAGAAACTTGCCATCACATAAACAAACAAACAAACAAAAAATACTCCAGGTTAGAGAAATATGTGCCCTTTTAAAATCCCACCGAATAAAAATCACACATCTCACACACACACACACACACACACACGCACGCACGCACGCACGCACACGCACACGCACACACACGTGTGCGCGCACACATGCACACGCACACACACAGGCACTCGCACAGGCACACATGCGCGCACGTGCGCGCGCGCGCACACACACACACACACACACACACACACACACACACACACATCTATTACTGGTACAATAGCCCGCAGGAGTAACATGAGAAAGAAGTTTCTGACACAGGTTTAAGCTAACTTGTGCACTATTAATGGGAACAGATTCAGAATTCAGAAGCAGGCTTATGTAGACAATCTTTAAGGTACTATTATATTTTAGCTTCACAACTTTCAGTAGTTAATCTTTGTGTGTGTGTGTGTGTGTGTGTGTAGCTTTTTTCTTTTGTAATCTATAACTGAACTCAAGTCTATTTCAAAGATGAAAGACTTATGGGACTGAGAAACTTGTTTTTAATCTTTCGTTATCTGTCCTGATAATAAAAGTAGTATTATGACAGGTACAGTATCCTGTCCAGAATTTGTACTAGAAGATTTTATTAATGAGGCCTTAGTAAGAATATTGCAAACTTCTCATCAATAAATGTCCAGGAGTTGTCAGATATAATATAATCCTTGTGTACTAGTTCAGTGGCCCTCAAGTTGTTTGCATTCTTCTGGATTTATATTCTTAGGGATTGAATATACTGAAGAAGAAAGAAAGAAAGAAAGAAAGAAAGAAAGAAAGAAAGAAAGAAAGAAAGAAAGAAAGAAAGAAAGAAAGAAAGAAAAGAAAGAAAGGAAGAAAGAAAGAAAGATAAATAAATGTCCCGGAAAATGACCCAGATTTGTACTTTTAATAAGTATTCAACATAAAAGTACATGAGTATTTCATAGGTGGCAAGGTGGTTTCATAGTATGAAATTAAAAAAAAAAAGGATCCAAATTCTATGGTAAGGCAAACTCAGAACATTGATTTAAATTCTTTTGAATATTTGAACGGGTAAAATAGGAAAGAGGCAGACAACTGGCTCTCAATAGACAGATACAGCCTATAGGGAGACAGAAATTCACCTCTATTACAAAGCAAACAAACAAATAAGCCAAACACTACACTACAAAAATGGCAATTTTAACAAACCATAGCTACCCCAAAAGGGACACCATTAAGTACTAAACATTTTACTTCAGGAGCTGTTTAAGGTGCCACCACACATCAATGTGTAAGAATGTAATGAAATACTTTAATGATCTCCTCAGGTTCCTAATTTTTTCTTCTTTTTATAATTCCTAGCTTCCGTGTCAAACTCCCATTGTCTACAAGTATTCTGACTCAGGAGTCTGACAGTTGGAAGAAGAGGCATAACGAAGGATAAACAGGGAAAGAAATTTCTTTTACCTTAGAGCAAATTCCACCATATTTTCTGATAACTATCCACACATTCAAATTTCTGATATTTACCCTGGTTCCTTGACCCATTATGTCTGCATATTGGGCAGACTACATAAACCATAGTTCATTCTAGAAGTATGTGGGAATTACAGCAAAATGTCACACTTCTAAACGAAGGCGGATCAGCTATGCATAAGAACATTAAATCTCCCTTCATTTCAAAGGCAGATTTTTCTTGATGTAGAGGCCACAGCTGGGGAAACCCAGAAAACAAAATACAAATGTCAAGGCAGGAATTGCCCTTCACAAAAGGTGAAAGGCAGCTTTTTAAAGAAGACAGAATTTGGTGACTTGAAGCTGGTAAAGCTTTCCTGCGACTTGACTGAGCCCTAATAAGCATAATATTGTTGATCCTTTTCTTAGGGCAGAATGTTATGCATTCCACCTGGGTTAGCTTAATGTTTCATCACGGATGAGTCATGAAGGACCTGCGAATTGTGATATTTTTAAAGAGGATGAAATTGAGGTGCACAGCAGGTAGTAGAGAAGAATACAAAGACAAGATATAGCACAGCCAGTGAGAAAGTTCTGAAATTTTGATTTTGATTTAATGTTACTTTCTATTTAAAAACTTCTGGGACTGGTGAGGAGACTTGGCTCTTAAGGGTAGATATAGATATAGATATAGGTAGAGGTAGAGGTAGGGGTATGGGTAGGGGTAGGGGTAGGGGTAGAGGTAGATAGACAGACAGACAGACAGACAGACAGACAGACAGACAGACAGACAGACAGACAGACAGACAGACAGACAGATAGATAGATAGATAGATAGATAGATAGATAGATAGATAGATAGATAGATAGATAGATAGATAGAGATAGAGATATGGCACTGCTCTTACAGAGGATATGAATGTGGTTCCTAGCACCTAGGTCAGAGGGTTTACAACTGCTTGTAACTTCAGCTTCAGGTGAAGTTGTTAACTCTAACTGCCCATGCATCCTCACTCATATACTCATACCCAACAAGTAGTAGACATGCATAAATGCATAATTAAAAGTGTTAGCATTCTGTCTAAACACCACCCCACAGTTACCTGGCAATAGCCTGGTAGGCCTGATCCACTGTAAAAGGGGCTGCTTGCCCCCTCCTCTCTTTCTCTTGTTCTCTTGATCTCTTGCTCCCTTGCTCTCTTGACCTCTTGTTCTCTTGCTTCTCTCTTGTCCTCTTGGTCTCTTCCTTTTCTCCCTCCCTTCCCCATTCCCTTACCCCTCTCTCCAAGTGTTCATGGCCGTCCTCTGCTTTTCTACTCTCTCCCTCTCTCTGCCTTTCTCTGCGTACACTACCCTCTTAACTCCCCTCCCCATGCTCTGAATAAACTCTAGTCTATACCATACTATTGTGTGACTGGTCCCTCAGTGGGAAGGGATGTCTTGGCATGGGCCCACTGAGATATCCCTTTCCCCCATACCTAACTACCCCCCAAAGCACATACTTTTTTTTCTCTCTTTTTGTAAATACATCAAAAAGAATTGTTAAAAATCAGATTATTGCATGTCTTGTTTAGTTGTTTGTGCATAAATGTATATAAAAGACTTCTCCCAAATTATGTTTTTTAGTTTAAATCATCAGGATTCTAGAATTCTCTAAACAACCTGTATACAACCTCGTAGAACTATGAGGATCTAGACCTGATGATACTTACTGATAGTCATGTTTTGTTGTTGTTTTGTTTGCTTGTTTGTTTCTGACGAATATTAGCCCAATTAAATAATATGTATTTGCATATTTGCATAGTTTTTCCAGGCCTAATGTATAGAATCATCACTGACACACACAGACTAGTAAAAAAAAAACAAAGGTATTAATACCAAGTGAAATATATAAATAATGTCCAATATTTATTGAGCGGTTACCATGTGGCTGATCCTCATCTAATTAATTAATTTTCATGCATTAATTCACTTAGGATTCCCAGAAACCATGCAGTAGGTGTAATTACCATATATATTATGGAATGCTTTAAGTGTCTTACATGATTAATTATGTGAATGTATCTTTTCTTATCTTTAAAGCCTGCCATGATTTTAGTCTCTGTTTTCTCCTGATTATTGCCACCTGCCTTCTTCACACCTTCTCTGACAAGTATCCAAGGTCTGTAAAGGCCAAAGTTATTTCAGGGCATAATCTGGACAGATTCAAATTTTATGTGAAAGAAATCAGACACTTAGGTGGGCAGTTCAATTTTTCCCCAATCAGACCTCACTCTTCTTGATATTTTCTTCCCTTTCACTTAATCTGAGCTCTAAGTAATAGAAGCCTTTCTGTTCTGAAATATCTGTTCTTGAGCTTGTCCATAGAAAAGAACGGAAGCCCTAGTCCTTCCAGAGCCTGACCTTTTGTAATATCCTGTCAGAATGAAAGAAGTGGGCTTCTAGTTGACTTTTATATTTCCACTCTTCACACTGTCTCAAGAAAATTGTTAAAAGTAACTCAAGGACTGGAAATGTGGCTCAGGTAGTCAACTAGTTTTTGCACAAAATTGAGGAGCAGCATTTATACTGTTATAACCTCTTGTGAGGTCAGCTATGGTAGCATGCATATGTAATTGTAGTGCACCTTGATTGAGAATAAAGGTGTAGACAGAAGCATCCCTACAAACTGCAGGCTGACTCACCTGGCATAGAGAGAAGTGAACAAGGGACCTGGCCAAAAAAGGATGTGAGGAAATAATTGACATTTCAAGGCTCTCTGTGACTCTCATTCCTGAATACTCAGAATCAAGCATCCACATCCATGTGCACAGAAAACATTCCTGCAAACATACATATACATACACACACATGCATGCATGTGCATATATACACATACATGTATATTTACACACACACATACACACACACACACACACACACACACACACACACACACTACCTTAAATCACCGCCTCAATTCTATGGGCAGTTTCTCATTATATCAGATTTGCTTTAAAATCATGTATGACTTTGCTCCTTGTTTCTTCCATTGCAAATCTTCATGAGTTTCTTGCTCCTTCCTTCCTGCATTTCTGCTGTATTTGGCCATGAGCCACCCCTCTGCTCACACCTCACAGCCCTAGACTTTCTTTTCAAAATGAAGGCTTGGCTAGATCTTTTCCTGTTTTTGATTTATATGTCAGTTCAAGTACTACTTATTAAGCTAGACTTCCAAAATTTCCTTATTTTGATTGACATGGGATCTTCCATGCTTGGGCTACTTCCTCACGGGTATGCCATTCTTCTTAGGATCTCTGCTATATGAAATTGCAGTACAATGTGAGTTCATTTTTGTTTTCTAGTGTGCTTCTTTATAGACCACCTCCCTACTAAACATCCAAGCTTCATTGGCTTCAGAACATCAAATATCTGTTCTGATGGATCTATATTATTATTTTACTTTGGTTTTTCACTTGATAAATTTCGCTGGGCACATTGTAAACACAACACAAATGTTTCTACACTGAAGAAGTGCTATCTTTATGGATGCATTCCCCTTCACCTCAAACCAAGCCGTGTTTTAGTCTTTTTAAAGCCTTGTTGCCTCCTTGATGTTTAGGCTTAGCTAACCAATATCCTTCAGAATTTTCCTTAAAATATCCTAGCCACAATTTATTTGTATTCTTACTTGTGTTTCTTTCTACTCTTTAGTAAGCATAATTGCGTTAACTCATTTTTGCCCTAAAATTATTTGAAGATACATAATTTAAAAGATAAACTTTAATATTCCCACCCTTATAAATCATTTGACTGGTTTCAGATGGGATAGTCTTGTCAATTTAAATTGACAAGATTTAAATTTTAAATCTCCAGTGTTTTGATCCATAAATCTGTGACAACATTTGCTATGGCTATGCTTGCTAACTTTTCTTAAATACTTCCTGAATTTTGACAGATTTGTGGAACACAGTATATAATAAGATAATCAGGTCAAAGTTCCTGCCACTTCTTCTAGCTTATACTCTCTAAGGAGGAAACCACAGTTATTTTTCTGTTCCATATGGTTAGTACCTCCTGAAAAATGTGAACCAACAGCTCGGTGGGCTGTTGCCAACCGCTGGGGGCCAGCTTGCTTGGCTTGCAGTGGAGGCCGACATCTTGCCTCGGGTCACTGCAAACAGCTGGCAGCTGGGGCCAGGGGCGTGGACAGAGTCCTAGTCTAACATCGACTACCCTGTCAGGCTCTTGCCTACACCCAGAGCCATATCAGCTGCCTCTACACCTACCCGCACAGCCACCAACTCACTCTGGGGTCTGGGCCTGGATTACAGCAGAGGCAGCCACCTTGCCTCGGGGCACTACAGACAGCTAGCAGCTGGGGCCAGGTATGTGAACTTTATTTTTAAGTGAGTAATAAAACCATAAACTCTTCTGCTAAGTATACATTCTTATTTAGAACTTATACTTACTGTATGTAATCTGAATTGATTTAAATGCTAAAGTTTTTTTTTCCTTGTTCTTTTGTTTAGTTTTGTCGTTTGAGGAATGTCAGTCTGCCACATATAAAGATATATGGCCCATATTCACTGAGGCTGTAGATAGTTAAATGACAACAAATTTTTCAAGAAATATTTATTGAAGATGAGTTTTGATCCAGTGTTTGATTGACTCTTAAGATAAAATCTTTCCTCCAAAAATAAAAACATATCATTCGACTTTCATGATAATGAAAATAAAAGGAACAATTGGAACTTATTTCTAGATTCTTCTTTACCTCTTGTCCTCGATCAAGAATTTGACACCTTAATTTTACCACAAACCACAACTCATTAGTTTTCTGAGATAGTAGTATCTCCTATTCAGGATATATTTAAAGCTACGTTGAGTGGCAATAACCTTTGGCATACTTTTTTTCTTTTTTAAGGCTCATCGATTTAACTAGCCAATCTAGAAAGAAAACCTTGGTTCTTTATGCCACATTATTTTAGAAGATTTCATACATATCTGGTTAAAATATGTCAATCCCATATGAGAATGTAAATTTTTTAAGTGGCTTTGTACACTGTTCTAAATTCTGACAAATGATGAATAGGCAGATATAGTCTCTGTCTGTAAAACTCACTGTAGGATATGGGCCTATTGAAAAGATATGGGCACAATTAACAAATCAAATGATTCCCAAGAAGAAGGAAGGAGAGGTCTTGGAAAGGCTTGATTTCAGCATTGTAGGGGAGTACCAGGACAGAGAAATGGGACGGGGTAATTGGGGGATGGGCGGAGGGAAGAGGGCTCATTGGACTTATGGGGAGGGGGGAACTGGGAAAGGGGAAAGCATTTGGAATGTAAACAAAATAGAAAATTTTAAAAAAAGACGTAAAAAAAGAAAGATATGGGCAGAACAAATAAAGATACAGTAATATGGCAGGAAATGTTACAGAAACTGCTTTTGAACCACAGAAGACATTTCCAAGAAAACAAGAAAGATAAATAAGAGTAAGAAGGGTTGATGGAGAAAGCTAACTCTAAAATAAAATGAATGAAGTAATGAAAGCTACAGAAAAGAAGGCAATTTATAAATTCAAACAAATGAGAGAAGCTGAAGAGATTTACTATATGTGTCCTTACCAATAGGAAGAGTCAGGTAGTACTGCTATCACTGGGCAGTGGAACAGGAGAGAGATCCTATGGAGTCATTATAAAGCAAAGGAAATGTATAGGTTTTGAGAATAGAATGTGGTCTGTTCTTTGTTTGATTTCTCCATCAGCAGAAGTAATTTTTAGATTACTTGATATCAGAGGTAAAAAATAACACTTAGGTAGGTTAGGTGGGTCTGGTGAGTTTCAATGTGGTATATATGGACAAACAAGGAATGGTGGCAGAATGTGGTCAAATAATTCAGAACTATCACATTCAAGATATTGTGTGCAAGTTTCATATTCCCCATCAATAGATGACCTTTCTAGAAAAGGTGCATCAGCTGACTGACTTCCAGAAGATTAAAGCAAAGAGTGAATCTAGATCCAGAAAGGTACTAGAGAAAGGTGTTTCAGATTTCATTTTCACTTAAAAAATCTTATAGTACTCTTTAATTATTTCATTTAATTTTAGTTAACAGTTTCACTTAGTTATCTTCAGAGTATGTAGAATTTGCTGAAATGTAAAACATGTGAAACACCCTTTGTCTAACTGAAATGAGCATAATTTATGTACTAAAATACAAATAGAATTATGTGGTTCACTGAAGTCATTATAAATCTTCTCTTATTCCATGTCCCAGAGGAATTGAATGTAGGTTATAACTGTACTTTCCTTAATATACTTATAACTACTTTTTTCCTGGCCAAAATTTATATTTTTTTATTTTTTTTATTGAAAACATACTTTTTTTCATACCATATGTTCTAATATGGATTCCCTAAAACAAGACACCTGAACTTGAGATTTGATAATAAGTCTTGTTCTCTTTCAACTCAAATCTAAAGGTCAAATTGTGATGAAGACTCTGTGAAGGTAGTGAGAAAGGTTGTGATCCTTAGTTAGAAATAAGTTACAAGATAATTGCTATAAAAAGAATATCATTACTGGCATCAGGTCTCTCTGTAGAATTTTTATTCACATAGCATCTTATATCTTCCTCTGATTTACTTTCCTGTCAGAAAAGGTATATGTTCATGATGGTGAGTTTGATAGAAGAAGCACAGTAGGTATATATGTGTTAGGCCTCTCCATTTCTACCCTGTGTTACTTAGCCATAACTCCAACATCTTCCCAATGCACGTAGCTGAAGATAACCATAGCTCATTGTAACAACTCTTTCTCAAAACTTATTTCTCAAAATGCCCTGACCCTGTTTTCTTATTTAATTCTCCTATATCCTTTTCTTTTTGACTTTTATTTATACCTTGTTTTAAATATATATTCACTTTTACTTATGTACAATTTCTTAATTTATGTACTATTCCTTCTTCCATGCCAACATAAAATAATAAGTCATGTGTTATTTAAAAAACAAATTTCTCCTTTTTTGTCCTTCCTATTTCTTCTTAGAACTTCTCTCAAAGGATATATACACATTATTATATTGAAAATAAAAGTTTCTTTTCCTTATGCTAAATTACCTTGGATTCTGTTAATTTTTGAATAAATATCTTCTTTTGTAAATTTGATTAATTGGGAAATATTCCCACATTCAAGGCTTCCTTCATCTGCCAATTATATGTCTTTTAGAGAAAATTTTTATTGCCTTCATATTTAAATCTGTCCTGAAGCCAAATCAGCCTATACATTATCAAAGGCTTTCTGGAATATTCCCTGGAACACCTACCTCTCTTTGAGTACTTATTCATTGTACACTACTTTCAGAAAGGACTCAAAACATATTTTCTAAATAGATTGACCTTGATATGACTTCATATTTACATCCCATATCTCTCTACACTTAAGCATGCTAAAAGAAATTCTTTCTAAAATTTTCTACTTGTAAATGCCTTTTCATCTGTACCTTCTGTGTTTGCCACAGTTCTACTCTTGTGAAGAGACATCATGACCAAGGTAATACTTATAAAAGAAAGCATTATTTGGAGGTTTGCTTATAGTTTCAGAAGTTAGTACATTATTATCATGTCTGGGAACATGACAGCAGACAGGCATGGTGCTCAAAAAGTAGCTGAAAACTACATCCTAATTTGTTAGCAGAATTGTTGGTGGAGGCAGGGGGTGCTGAGGACCTTGTCTTGGGCTATTGAAAGCTAAAAGTCTTGTCCCAGTGATAGACTTATTTCAAAAAGGCCATACCTCCTAATCCTTCTCAAATACTGCCTTGCCTCATGACTAAGTATATACATATATAATCTTTTGGGAGCCATTCTTATTCAAACCACCACAACCATATTTTCTTCCCTAAAGATGCACATCAAGGGAGTGGTTCCTAAGGCATAAATTGTCAACAAGTTAGATTAAATGTTTTTTTTTTTCCTGTAGAGTTCAAGAAGCATATATGAACTTTTTCTGATAATATCTATACAGCTTGTACAATAGAATATCATATCTTCTTGGCATAGTTTCACATTTTTGGATACTTCTATCCATAACAACAAAACTTAGAGCTATTTATTGTTAAAGCTTCACTGTTTTCTATCACTTAAAAGTGATGCGGAGCCGGGCGGGGTAGCGCACACCTGTAATCCCAGCACTTGGGAGGCAGAGGCAGGCGGATTTCTGAGTTCGAGGCCAGCCTGGTCTACAGAGTGAGTTCCAGGACAGCCAGGACTACACAGAGAAACCCTGTCTCAAAAAACCAAAAAAAAAGTGATGCAGAATGATAGAATATAATATATATTCTTATTTATTATTTAATATTTAATACTTTTGTTTTCCAATGGATTTCTAGGAAATTAGCATTGCTGTTTCTGAATGTAGTCTATTTCATATAACTTTTTGTCCTCCAAGACAATTCATTTGGCATTCTGTACTCAGTAAGTTATCAGTAAGTACTTGTTAACTTGGTAAAAGACAGACAGACAGACAGACAGAAATGAAGGAAGGAAGAAAGAAAGAAAGAAAGAAAGAAAGAAAGAAAGAAAGAAAAAGAAATAAAGAAAAGAAGGAAAGAAAGAAAAGAGTCTTTGACATCTGCCCATTTTATTATAAAGGAAAGACATGAGTGCAAAATGTGTGAACCATCTATCCAAAAAGTGAACATTGGTATCCTTGGTGATTCACATGTCATGTTGATTCGGAGTCTGGAGCTGCATACTTAGGAAATAGAAAAGAAGGTTATTTCTACATCTGATTAGGAACATATAATGCTAGGGAATTCTCAGTGCCATGCTGAGACATGATGATGTCGCAGGGAATTTCAGGTAAGGTAAAGTATTTGGTATGTATGTTCATTTCCAAGACACACAAGGTCCACTGATAAAAAGAATTCAAATGTATTTGCATGAAGACAAGTACTAATTTCAAAAGCTATAAAATCCTTAGTTTGTAAGTAAATATGTTTAAATATGCTTGGCCTGTGAGCAGTGGCACTATTAGGAGATGTGTCCTTGTTGGAGGATGTGTATCACTATTGAGGTAGGATTTAATATTCCTAGGCTGAACAACTGCTCAGAGCAAAAGAGGCCCTTCTAATGGTTGCCTATAGAAGAAACAGTCTCCTTCAGGCTGCCTTTGGAACCAGAAGTATAACTCTCAGCTTCTTGTCTAGTGCCATATCTACCTACATGCTGCCATTCTTCTTGCTCTGATAAAAATGGACTAGATCTCTGAAACTGTAAGCCAAATAAAATTAAATGATTTCCTTTATAAGAGTTGCTTGGTCATGTTGTCTCTTCACAGCAATAGAAATTCTAAAACAGAAGTTGCTACCAATAGTGGGGTATTACTATGACATGTCAGACCATGTTGTGTTTTGAGAAATTTGAATTTTGGGACTTTGGATTTAGAAAGCAGTGGAATGCATAAGTGGGGCTTAATGGACCATCCTAGCAAGAATTTGGAAGACTTTGGTGCTGAGGATTATTTGATTGGCAGTCGCCTGGCTCTTTCAGAGGAGAAGAATGTTAGTAAGTGACCTTAAGACTATTTTTGCTGTTGTTTTTCTGAAGAATGTGGCTTCTTTTTGCCCTTCTCTAAACAGTGTGTCTAAGGCTAAAGGGAAGAGATTAATTTAATATAATTAAATTAATTGTATTAGCAAAGGAAATTTCAATAAAACCCAGAATAAATTCTGTTCCATGATTACAAATGGTCACTCTTATGTATAGCATTTTAATGCAAAGGAACAAGCTAAGAAAAGACAAATACAAAATGTATGGTTTAAAAATTAAAGGAATATCAGGAAGTAGAATAGAGCTGGATCCTCTGTTCAAGGAGATAAATGGATAAAGGGATTGTTAACCTCAGGGCAAGATCCCATTCAGATAAGCTAATTCTTTATATAACTGCTCTTGAAAAAAGGAATAGTTATATATATTGTTAAACATTATTATAGCCTGGTTATCATTTTTATTTGTACTTTTAATCTGACATGAACTACAATCCAGAAATTGATGGTGCATCTGTGTTTCAGATCTTGAGGCACAGTGGATATAAAAAGCTTAGGTCCAGGCATGGTGGACCTGTTTTTAATGTCATTATTCAGGATCCAGAGGTATCCAGATCTCTGAATTCAAAGTCTGTTTATAGAGCAAGTTCTAGGACAACCAAACCTAGGCAGTAAAGAATATATTAGAATAAGGGGGGGGGCATGTTCTACCCCCAGCAGGCAGTAGAACTTGGCAGTTTTGTCCATGTAGCTCTAGCTTTAAAATCAAGAATAGAAGGGGTTACTGGGACAATTGGTGTTAGTTAGCTGAAGCTAAGAAATTAGTGATTAAAAAGAGACCAGCATCACTGTGGTGAAATCTTCTATGAAGTATTTTCTGAGAGCACAAAGAAGGTATGCCCCAGAGATAGACATCCTGCTGGCAGGTGGGCTTGGTGATATATAAGAATCTCTCAGATGATACTGGTTTTGAAAACATGAAAGAATCATGGGGATCAGCTGAAGCTAGGCAATATGAGAGGCCAGAAAGGGTCATTGGTAAAAGTGCAGCCTCACTTGTTGATGGCACAGTACTGCAGGGGTCATGCAAAGAAGCTGAGACTTGACACTAAGAAGAAAGCCTGAGTGGCAACTGGTGAAACCTAGTTTCATCAAAAGACTCCAGTCAATGGAAGATGATAGTACAATGGATGATCACCAAGAGCAGCAGCCACAGTAGAGTAAAGTCAATCTGAGCCTAGAGTGCTACAGAGGGAAGAGCTGGAGAAGTGACCCAACTTCTGTAAAGGAGTCCAGAAGATCATGGGCATATCTTAGACACTCGAGCAAGAAGCTATGAAATTGAAGTTGCCTTGGAGGCACAAAGATGTCACAGATGTCAGGAACATGTGATACCTGCCAAGGAAAGTGGCTAAAAGGGTATGGAAACAGCCCAGAAGAAAGAATTGTATTGAAATCAGCAAAGCCTTAAGGAGTTCGATATTGGATATGGAGACAAAGAGTATGGAGTTCGTCCTGCTAGATTTTGTCTTCCTCTGTCCCAGTATTTCCTCACTATAACATTTTGGGATGGTAATATATATCCTGTGCTATTGGAAGTATGCTTTTATTTTTATTTTGTAGGGGATTACAGTTAGATTTTTATGAATCTCAGAAAAAGCTTTGGATTTTGGACTTCTGATCATTGTTGAGACTGTGATAGACTATGGGGACTTTTGAGTTTAGGCTAAGTGTATTTTGCTTATGTTATAGCTAGTTATAGGTTCAATAAAATTCTGTGTTTGGACAAGCCTATGGGGGTCGGGAGTGGAATGTGGTGATTTGAATATGCTTGGTCCATAGAAGTGCACAATTAGGAAGTGTAATAATATTGCAGTAGAAGTGGCCATGTTGGATGATGTATGTCACTGAAGGCTAGGTTTTGTGGCTCCTATGCTTAGGCTCTGCCCAGAAACCCTTCTCCTGGCTGCCTCCAGAAGATTGTATCTTCTCAATGGCTCCCTGTGGATTAAGATGCAGAAGTCTCAGCTCCTTGTCTAGCATCATGTCTGTCTGTATGCTGCCCTGATTCCTGCCATGATTGATAATGGAATGAACCTCTGAAACTGTATGCCAGCTCTAATTAAATGCATTCCTTTATATGGGTTGCCATGAGCATGGTGTTTCTTCACAGCAATGGAAAACCCATTCAAGTTATTAAGGAAACTAAAAGCTGACAAAATTTATCTCATCAGACTCAGAATAGAACTAAACAGGACTAACCAACAAACAAACAAACAAACAAAAACAGACAAGTAGTCAATGAGATGGTTAGTAATGATATTCTGCTATACTCATAAATCGGTTTCTGGCCCAGTTATCCTCACATGGGTGTCAGGTATTTGGAATTTGGGATTTGACAAAGAAACAAAAATATACAGTGGACAAAAGAAAGCCTTTTAAATATATGGTGCTAGTCTAACTGATAGTTAGTATGTAGAAAAGTGAATATAGATCCATACTTGTCACCTTGCATACAACTCAAGTCAATGGATCACAAATGGATCAATGACCTCAACATAAAGCCAGATATGCTGAATCTAATAGAAAAGAAACTAGGAAAGAGCCTTGAACTCATTGGTAGGGGGCAGGGAATTACCTAAACAGAACTCCCATGGCTCATGCTCTAAGATTAATAATTGATAAATAGGACCTCATTCAACTCAAAATCTTCTGTAAGTCAAAGGGCATTGTCAATAGGACAAATTCGCAATCTACAGATTGGGAAAAAATGTTCACTAAACCCACATCTAATAGAAGGCTAATATACAAGATATATAAAGAACTCAAGAAGCTAACCTCCAAGAAAACAAACTACCCAATCAAAAAATGGGGTATAGAGCTAAATAGAGAATTCACAAAAGAGCAATCACCAATAGCCTAGAAGGACTTAAATATTCAAAGTCCTTAGTTATTAGGGAAATGTAAATCAAAACAACCCTGAGTTTCTACCTTACACTAATCAGAATGGATAAGATCCAAAACTGAGGGGACACTACATGTTGGCTAGACTGTGCAGAAAGAGGTACAATCCTCCATTGCTGGTGGGATTTCAAACTGGTATAAAACTCTGGTAATCAATCTGGAGGTTCCTCAGAAAACTGAAAATACATCCACCCAAAGACCCAGATATACCACTCTTGGTCATATACCCAAAAGATGCCCAATCATACCATAGGGACACGTGCTGTACTGTTTTTAGCTGCCTTATCTGTGATAGCCAGACACTGGAAACAATCCACATGTCTCACAAAGGAAGAAGGGATATAGAAAATATCATTCATTTACACAATGGAATACTATTTAGCTATTAAGAATGAGGACATAATGAGTTTTGCAGGCAAATGGATGGAACTAGAAAATATCATGCTGTGTGAGGAAACTCAAATCAAAAATGATATGTGTGATATGTACCCGCTAATAAACGGATATTGGCCAAAAAAGGACACAATACCCAGGATACAATCAAGAAAGTTATGAAGATGAAGGGCCCAAGTGAAAATGCTTCAGTCCCACTTGAGAGAGAGAAGAAAGCAATCATGTGAGGCACAGGGAGGGAGAAACCTGTGGGGAAGAGAGGAGGTTAAAGGAAAAGGGGGAAATGATCACATATTGGAGGGTAGACAGAAAAGAAGCTCTGATGGCCAGCAGAATGAATGGAACTATGAAATCTCAGTGGATGGGAGAATCCCTTAGAATGTACCAGAGTCTTGGGAGGTGAAAGACTCACAGAATTCAAAGGGAAGTACCTTAGATGAAATGCCCAACAGTGGGGGAATGGGCACTCTGTGAGGCTGGCCTCAGTGAAAGAAGATGTACTTATCCCTTGAAATACCCCAGGGAGTAGAGTGGCCTTGAAGGAGGGTAGGGTGGAGATGGGGACATCCTTTTAGAGATCAGCGTCACAAGTTATGGAATGAGGAACTGTGGGAGGCCAGACCAAGTTGGGGGAGGGGTAATGACTGAACTGTAATAAAATAAAAATCAGAAAATTGATTATTTGAAGGAAATACAGAACTAATGGTGTAAAATTTCAGCACTTATTCTTTCCCTTTTTTGAAGTCTCTAGGGGCTTCCAAAAAAAGGACCTTGTATGGATCTGAACAAGACCCTCTGCATATATGTTATGGTTATATATGTTGATGCTCTTGTGGAACTCCTATGTTTGTGGGTGGGTGTGTCTCTGATTCGTTTACCCCTTTATCTTCACTTGGGATCCTTTTACTCCCATGAGGTTGCTCACTCAGTCTTGATATCAGAGTTTGTATCCAGTCTTATGGTATGTTCAGTGGATATCCCTGTGAGTCTTGCTCTGCTTAATTTGAAGGCAAATGTAGAAAAGGTGGATCTATGGGAGAGCAGAGGTGGAAGGAAGGAGGAATGGAAGGAGGGGAAACTGCAGTCAGAATATAATGTTTGATAGAAGAATGAAAATTAAAAATAAAGAGTCTGATTGCCAATGACTATACTATCAAGTAAAATAAGAAATTATGTGAGAATTGTCATACCTTGTGAATTTATTGTTATTTAATAAATTCTAATTTTATGGAAAGGTGTAAACATTTCTGTTTCTCAGTGTATGCTCAAGACAAGTAGTAATATTAACAATATTTCATGTGTATATTTATGTATCATTGGTGAAATATATATTACATTTTATGCACTTTAAAAAAATCAATCATTGAAATTTATGCTTCTCTGTGACAAAATGTAATTCCCTTGCCCCTTGAGGCTTCAATAATTGCTAGGAAAATTTTTTTGAGATTTTATACCGTTGCTTCCATGTTTCCTTGAAATAATCATTTAATATCAACTTCCTCTTCTTTTCAATCACCTATATTCAACTTCTATTTTTGCTTTAACCTGTTACTTCTGCTGAACAGCAAAAAATCTTATCATTGTATGTCACATTTTATTACGTTTTAATGTGCATGTGGGTTTTGTCTTTGTGAATGATTATTACAAGTATATGGAAATTTCTAAGTTTAGCATAGATTTCTAGAGCTCCAGAAACTAGTAGTCAATTAACAACTGCCACTTGCAGGTGTTAAGTAACTAACTTCCTCTGGAAGAGCAGTGTTGTTGACCACTGAGCCAGGTCTACTGCCTCAGCATCTCATCACTTTTTTTTTTAAATTCAAAACTCATTTGCTGAATGAATAGCATAAAGAAGAATACCATTAAAAGAAAACTAATACTACAGACTACAATTGTGAAAATAAAGGCAATATAACAGGAACTAAATGTATATAACATTGGGGAATTTTTGTTGATTCATGAAGCATTCCTTATCTTTACAATTAACTTCAATGTCTGTTAAAGCAAAACTCTGCCTTGGTCTAAATTCAGTCCTTCTTCAAAAAGCAACAGCATTCTACAACACGTTTGCTTTAAAATATTTGAGACTCACACATTTGTTCAAGTACATAGATTTGATTCAAGACTAGATCTATATAGATCATGATACTCTCTTAGTATCTTGAGTCATGAGTACTAAGCAAGTGTGTACCACCTCAAGTTTGAAAACTGCTGATCCTTGACATGAAATTCATTTCAGTTGTGGATTTTAAAATAATGAGATGAAAGCAAAACTCTCCCTTACCTTAGGAACAAAGTATAGAAACTCAAGTCTACACTTCTACTCTAAAGATCATTTCTTACTAATGGTTCTGGTGAGGAATAAATGCTCCAGAACAATCTTGAATATATGCTTGCAAAGATTACATGGTTTAATATTAATAATAACACATCTCATCTTTAAAAATACGGTTTTACAAAGTAAGAGTCTTTTCTTTCTAGATAGGACTGCACGTTTATTTCTTCTATGAAACTTGTTTTCTTGTTTGTATTTGACAGATTCAAGTTCCATCTTTTCTATGGTATAGCAATGTATTCATGAAAGTCATGTTTATTTGCATTTATTTTTCTGCAGGCATGATATCATGGTGATAGTAGTTTATCAATCTATAGTAATGTAGGAAATAAAAGGCCAGGCAATCATATTTGTAGGTGCACTCAAGTATTTGTGCACAAGAAAATAGCTGTGCATGTGTCGTTGTTGTTGTTGTTGTTGTTGTTGTCTTAATTCCCTTTTAATTCTTTGTCTTTGGATAACTTTAGTTTATCTATATTATTTCTATGTCTCCTTCCCTCCCTCACTTTTTTTCTGACGTGCATAGGTTATATCAAAGTAACTCACATAAAAAATAGTATTTGTGTTCATAATACACTTGAAAAGTCGTCATATTATCTACCATTTTAATTTTAAGTAATGTGCTCGAACCAAAAATGACCACTCTAAACTTATCAGTAATTACATTTAATGCTATATGTTTAATCTCTGTAAATTATACATTTGTCTTTATAATATATCAAAGTGTTTATAGGACATGGAACTTGAATTTAAATGATATATTTTTAATTATGTAACTATTTAAAGAAATGTTGTGCAGCAACAATGGATACTTAGAGTAATTAAATCATTTCTTTTGGACTGATTAGGTTTTTTCTATACAGATATTATTTTACTCGCATAATTTCTCCATTTTTTAGAAAATTTTCATCTCACTGTAATCTAAATCCATCAAAATACCAGGAATTAACTTCAGGATTAGCATTAAGAAAGAGGTGGCAAAAATAAACTTTGTATATATGTAAGAATTTATATAAGAAAATGAATGGGAGAATACCACACTTACTATTTTTAAATTAGATAAAAGGAGACAGTAAACATTTGAAATTTAATCTCTTATTTATGCTCCATCAGATTTCCTAATAGCTTTGTTATAAGACAAGTGTGTCTTTCATAGCTGCCTCATTTTACAGAAATAGAAATTAAATCCTGAATACTAAATGTGAGGATGTTCTCCTACTACAAAAATATAAAATCTTGAATATATGCAAAAATAAATTTGTATACACATACCCCATTACAGTTCATTTTCTTGACTGATCCTCCAGCACACACAGTGGATGCCCAATCAAGACCCAAAACATGCAAAATAGGAAAGAGCTTCCTAGCTTGTTTAAATACATTGTGATCTACGAAGAGTCCTTAAATTATAGCTTCATTTCATGATTGTGTTAGCCCCAGTTCCTGGTATTAATCAAAGGCTGAATAAATGACATACCATGGTAAATAGAGAAGGACAGTTAAACTCGGGTTGCAGCTACAGCATTATAACCTCAAAGGTGAGACTGTGCTTTGCAATTAGTGCATAGAGGAATGAGAGTAGACAGAGGAGAGCTGATGAATATAAAATATTCTTGGATTCCCTCCAGCTGTTTTCAAAAGCTCCAACCTCAAGCTTGACCACAGCCTCTTAACTACATATATTCCCATCATTTGTCAGTCATGACCTTTTCCCTGGCCTATTCAATCTCTTAGTATGCACTCCTCTAGATTTTTTATTAATGTTTTACTTCTTTGAACTATTTCTTCTTTATTCTTTATATAGCTTTCTAGCTAATTGTATGTTCCTTTTTTGCTTATCAACCTTTTAGTATATATTCGTTTTATCTTATTTAAAATAATCTATTTGGTAAAGATGCCAGAGTAGAATTAAACATAAAAACAAATTTATCACAGCCGGAGCTACACAGAGAAACCCTGTCTCAGAAAAAAGGAAAAAAAAATATCAGTGGATCTGAACAGGAAAGAAAATTGGGAAGGAATTAGATGATTATCAGACAACAACATGGTTTTGAACCAGAATGAAATAGAAGGATACAATTTAAGTAAAAATCATTTAAGCTGAACAGTGAATTAATGCACAGTAATAGGCAAATCCTTGAGCCAATGTTGCATATCAAAAGATTCTTTTGTGTTCCAAACAGTTTTGTCTTATATTCACACTCAGTGACTGACTAGGAAGAGCTCATGGAGACTGCTGTTTTGGTTAGTGGACACCACTTGTGAGGTGTGCTTATGAAGAACACGACCATGCTAATTTGAAGAGATAAACAGTACATTTTTCATGAACATCAGCTACAATTCCGTGTGCCCTCTTTTCTGTATCATTTCTCTACTTTTCTTTATTCTAATGCTTGTAATTATCTATTATGAATACATTTTGCTTTTGTATACCTCACTGGGTATAAACTTCTATTTATTGAGAATAATATAATACTTAAGATTTAAATTGGATGCATAAAAGACATAAAATTAGTTGACTTGTGAGATTATCAAGTCAGGAACTAATAGGTAGATTCTCACTAAACAATATATGTTTTGAAAAGTAACCATCAAATCTGCTTCTAAATGACCCTCTATGTGTCTTGTTTTGTACACCATGATATTGTATCACCATGCATTTTACACTTATTTATGTAGGTTATTTCTCAAATTTTGTGTATGCGTATGTATCAGTTGCCTGTAGAGGCCAAAAAAGAGCATCAGATCCTGCAGAGGTACAGTTATAGGCAGCTGTGCATTTCCTAGTGTGGATGCTAGAAACCAAACTTGGTTATTTTGCAAAGGGCAGTCACGTCCTTTAATTATTGAGCAAGTTCTTCAGTCCCATAGTCACATCTTTTTCAAGAGATATGCAGTGATACCCAGGGGTACATAGTTACCACTGAAAATATACACATACAGGTAATGTTATATACACTAAGATGGTTTGTTTATAAATATATTTAGGAATATGCATGGATGTGTGTTTACATACTCACATATACATGCACACATACACACACACACACACGTTTAAAACTTTAAAAAGCCATGATTTTGAAGAAGAGTAGAAGGGTTTGGTCCTAGAGAAAGAAAAGGGAAGGTCAAAATGATGTGATTATATTATAGTTTGAAAATCTCCCATTTGTTTATTTATTCACTTTATGTCCTGATTGCTGTCCCCCTATTGCTTTCCACCTCACATGGTCCCTAACCTTTCCCATTCCTGTTCTGCTCTAAGAAGGTAGAAGCCCCCACCCTGAGTATATCCCCACCCTTGGCATTGTTTCTCTTCTATACTCTGTGCAATTCAATACAAGCTCTACTACCCTCACTACTTCTGCTCATATATTACAGCAAACTCAAACCTCAACTAATTCTAGTCAATGAGGCCAGTCTAATGACAAACTTTGGAAGAGTGGTAACATTTATAAAATGCTTACTTCCAAATGAATACCACCATAGATTACTCGTTTCTAGCACTTAAGTGTGTAGTGGATACTTTCTAGCCAGTTAATGACCCAGTTATTTCATTTTGTCCTTAAATTTCACATTCATCCAAACATTTCTTGCTATTTTAAAGATTCACGTTATTCACATTTTAGATATTAATGGGATACTCTTTGTCTCTGTAGATTTCAAAGACATTTTGGAAAAGGAACGGTATACATCATTTACTCTTCTTTTTCTGCAGTTCTTATTAATTATTTCTTTGCTGCAAGATAAAATCCGTATGAATTAAGAGACTGAGGCAAACACTAAGTTCTACATTTAATGCTTAATTGGTGTAAAGTGAATGTCAGTGATCCCAAAGCTACACTGGGTGACTTCCTTGTAAAAGTCATTGAATTGTCTTCAAAAATATACATTTTTCTGTTTTACTATCCATACACATGGTACTTATGCTGCTGAATAGATGATGTCATCAGGGTTCTGAGATTCAGTTGATAAAGTTTTTTACTATGCAAGCATAAAGACTTGACTTCAGATCCTTATAACTCAAGTGAAAATGATGGGAAAAAAGAAAGAAAAGGAAAGGTTGCACAATGCACAACTGCAGCAGCTTCTATAATTCAAACAATGAAAAAGAAGAGATTTACTAGAAAGCCTAGCTGGAACACTGAGGCCCATGTTCAAGGGGAACTTAACGACAACAAAAACAATATGTGGGGCTAAGAGAATGACCCATTGGTTTCTTCTTGCTCTGCAAGTGTACAGACCACTGTTAAGATCCCCAGAACTCATGTAAGTGATGGTAATTCCAGCCATGGAAGGTGGAGACAATGGATACTCAGAAGAGTCTACCTAGTGAGACTAGCCAAATCTGTAAGCTCTGGGTTTGATTGTGAACTCTGCCTCCATGAGGCAGAGATTTGAATGGTGATTCAGGACATCAATATCAGATTTCCAAATGCATGTTTATGCATGTAAACATGCACCCCTATATGTAGGAACACACATGTACATCTGTGTATCACACATATGCTTTCCATACATACATATATACATATAYACACATGAAAAATAGAATAAAAAAACTAAGGTGTGCAATCACCCAGAAAAAAGATAGTAGAAGATTTGTTGCATTTGTGTGTATATATTCACAAACACACATTGTTGAGTTTATTTCATCTATGTGAAATATACATATATTATATAAATATATATATATATACATACATATATATAATAAAACATTCATGCCTACTAGTGACTAGTGTCCAGATTGATTACATATGAACTCATTTTCCCCAGGAGGCAGGTTTGTCGCATTCATTGACTATGTCCCCATTGCTTCTGTTCTTGGAACACATTGTAAATCCTTCATAGGTTTTGATCTTATACCGTTTTTTCACTTCTAAATCTTTGATCTCATTAGCCATTATTTATATCACAATGTATATATGATGCTCTCAGGGCTTAATTTAGATTTCACCTAAATATCTTCCTTTGTTTTTTTTAAATT
This sequence comes from Apodemus speciosus, assembly GCA_002335545.1. Lineage (NCBI taxonomy): Eukaryota > Metazoa > Chordata > Mammalia > Rodentia > Muridae > Apodemus > Apodemus speciosus. The sequence goes on along the minus strand of BDUI01000571.1, from coordinate 137,203 downwards.
TCTCGTCACTGACCTTAATGTACTTTTCTCTATCCAGTATCAGTGTAAAATGTCATGCATTAGAAGATGCTTATGTTGACTAGCCTTCTACTTGGCCTATACCAAATTCCCTTCTCATCTCCCATAATGACTTTCACTTTCCCATTATTAGATTTCATATTGTGTTACAATTGATTAGTGCACTGAATAGCAAGTTTTAAAAACCTGCTTTTTATACCTTTGGAACTCAGAGAGGACCTGAGTGTGTAAGTAGACATTGGTTGGTTTAAAAGGATGGAATGAAGGATAGTTGAAATGAAGGCAGAAGACAGGCAGGCAGGCAGGCAGGCAGGCAGGCAGGAAGGAAGGAAGGAAGGAAGGAAGGAAGGAAGGAAGGAAGATGGAAGGAAGAAGGAAGGAAGAAAGGAGGGAAGGAAGAAGGAAGGAAGGGAAGGAAAGAATCGAAGGTACGAGGGAAGGAGGGAGGAAAACAAGGATGCAGGGATCAAGGAAGAGAGAGACGAAATGAAAAGACTGAAGACGAAGACAGGATTAGATGAAGGCAGCTCTCAAAGGCCATGAATTTACTTAGAATATATTTGTAAATGAGTAAATTTAAATCTGAACAAGTTCATCTTACTGGCCATAGATAGTGGAGGAAAGTAACTTTGCATTTTGTATTACTAATGTATCATTACCAAGTCGTGGAATGTTTAAGGAATTGTTCTTGACCTTTTGCAAATTCTAGAGAAGAAAACTAGAACATGTTCACATACTTTACCCCGTGTTTTCCTTCAGTATCCTCAATAGAGGGACCAAACTCTAGTGCAAGGGGGAATGCCTCACCCAGCAAAGCCCAGTGCTGCTCAGGAATTCAAGCATACAGGCTGACAGAATCAGGTGGAATATTGCTGTCTTTCTTTAGGTCCAGGTACTATCTTATGACAATTGCCAATAAAAAATAAAAACATGAATAAAAACAAGAGCACTGGCTTTTCAATCAGGATCACTGGCTTGTAGTTTCACAATGTCTCTTATCCATCCCCACTCTCGAAGTTCACTTTAATATATGAGCCTCAGAACCTGTCTGTAATGGGCTTGTCCCTCTTTCCTTGTTGTCATGCCCTCAAGATGGGACATCATTCCTGGCCCTCAAAGTGGTATCAGGCAGCCAGATATTCTCATTTACCCACAGCTCTTTGCATCATTGGGACTCAGCATATCCAGTGGCAATTTACCACATGTCGGTAATATGTTTGCTATATTTTGTTGGTGCAATATGAAAGTTGAGCAGCATGCCTGAACACAGGGAAAGCATATTGAAATGAGCATTACAGATCTGTCAGGCTGAAGTTTATGGCCATTCTCTGTACTACACTGTAAGTAAAACAAGCTCTGATTGAGGCAGCCTCCTGGTTGACTCATTTGCCCAAGTGTAAGGAATTTTAATGCTGAGTTTGTCTGCTTGGGTTAGGTGAAAAGGATTGGGGGAGGTGGGCAGATTGCTTTGGCTTAAGGGTATTAAAGACAAGCTTGCAAGTTCTGAAGCTTTCAGCAGGTTTGACATCTTATCTTCTTATCGTCTTATAGATTTTGGAGATGTAGTACCCTGGAGTTTTAATACTCAGTTTGCAAATCCTCCTTTTAAACTCAACACATTGAAATGCAATGGAGGCCAAGAGAAAAACGAAATATTCACAAAGGAAAGACACTAAAATATTCAAATAAATAAATACAATAAAATTAGAAGAGGTAGTGAAATTCATTAACTTGATTTATGAGGAATGACAGATGCAAAAATCTTCATACCTTTCTTTATTCCTGCTCAGACAAATTCCATGATGGCTCAGGCTTGGTCATGAGGGAGTTGCATGCTCTGAATAGGACTTTGTAGTTGCCAACCCCATCTAAGGCGATAGCAAAGCTTTGTAAGGCGAAATTAAAGCAGTTGAATATGAATTTTTAAAAATGCTTTATGCTTCTTCTCTTAGGCAAAGCATAGGAAGTTTGCATCCAGGGACTCTATTTCTGAGCACTAGAACAGATCTGCATCTATGATTGAGGGAAGAGTTGAATATTTTTAAGGAAAGTGGGGACTCACACTCTGGTGAAATGAGTATTAACTGATGTTATCTCACAGCTGGAAGTCCATCACTACCCCTTTGGGAAGGCTTATCCACAACATTCACCTGTCTTCCTCCTGAGCAGGCATTTGGCATTCTAGCAGCTGGAACTTATTTCCCATCCCAGTAATGTGCAGCTGTGGTCACCTGGCTAATGCTAAGGCCATTGAGCATTCCAGGGGCATCGAAATGTGCTCATTTGGCATTCCAGAAGCATTCAGGAGCTGCAGATCATTCATTATGCCATGGTCAGCTAGTGGCCTGAGTGCCTCAGAGTTTGTCTGTGCTTCATAGGAAGCTGCATGGAAGATGTAACTCACTGGTGTTAGAAATATGAAGGTGGACAAAAAGGGAGAGAAAATAAAAATTAACTATAGTGAAGTCTTAATTAGTTCTCAGTGAGAATCATGGGGATAGTAACTGGTGTACAGGAGGTCAACTAAAGAGAAATTAAAGTATAAATGTAATTCTTATTAACAAACTGATTTTCCATATTTGGTAGAAAATAAGATGTGATTGTCATACAGCATTCTTGTCTTAAATCCCCCTATTTCTGTTCAGATTATGGGTCTTATTAACTTATTGCAATGGAGTGGTTTATCTGTACATTTTAAAAATGTACATTTCAACTACAAAATAGGCTGTATCTATCAGATAAAGTGCCATGTCATGGTATTATTCTTAAAGGTGTTGAACATGAGCTGGGGCATTGCTCAGTTAGTGAAGTATTTGAGGTGCAAGGGTGAGGACATGAATTATGACTCACAGTACGCATGTTAATGTGTGTGAGCACAAGTCTGAAACCTGTGGTGGGGTTGGGGGGATCTTGGGAACACAGACTAATACTGGGTTTAGTGGCTAGTCATTCTAGCCAATTGGTTTAAAACAACAGGCTAATTTTTTAAACATTATTATAGTTGAAGACACCAGACTTCTACTATATTCATGACCTATATACACACAAGGACACACACATACAAACATACATGTCACATATACACAAACACACAATGTACACAAAGAAATATATACATGAACATATATAAATAAAGTGAGTTATCGATTTTAGAATTTAATTTATCTTGATTAGGAAATATTTGAAATTGCTTCTCAGTCTTTTGGATAAGATCAAGTGTAGGAAATATTTGAAATGAGAAAATATCTTTAATATCATATTAATACCCTCTGTCTTTTTGTGATGTTTTGCAACCTATGTTTAATCATGTATTAGGTGCAGAAACTATCTTGCTAACTAAAGAAATTTAGTCTGTAAAGACTATACCTAAGTGAAAACAGATTTAGTTTTTCTGGGAAGCAAGTCCTTTTCTAATCCTTGTTGGTAATACAAACTTCAAGGAACATTTTATTTTACTCTGAAAGAAACAAGAAAATTTTATTTATATAATATGCCAAAGAAGGAGAAAGTAGATCTAATCTTCATTATATGATCTAATCTTCATTATATGGAATTCCTTTTTTTTTTTTTTTTTTTTTTTTTTTTTTTTTTTTTTTTTTT
>BDUI01000571.1:93185-111091 GCA_002335545.1 Apodemus speciosus | reverse complement strand
TTAAGGAATAGTGATTATTTCTTCCTGTCATTTTTGATGTTATTTTTGTTTTTGAGTGGTTAAATTCTTTTGAGTTTGATGGAAGAAGGTTACTATTTTGCTTTTTCTGGGGTGTAGTTTTCCTCCTTGTATTGATGTTTTCCTCCTATTATCCTTTGTAGGGCTGGGTTAGTGAAAAGATAATGTGTAAATTTGGTCTTGACCTGGAATATTTTGATTTCTCCTTCTATATTGATTGAGAGTTTTGCTGGGTATAGTAGTCTYGGTTGACATTTGTGTTCTCTTAGTTGTTTCTACCTCTGTGTTTAGATCCTGGATGGTTTTGCTCAGTTCCTTCACTTGTTTATTTGTGTTTTCCTGCAATTCTTTAAAAGATTTTTGTGTTTCCTCTTTCTTGACATCTACCTGTTGACTCAATTTCTCCTGCATTTCTTTAAGTGAGTTTTTCATTTCCTCTCTATTGGCTTCTGTCTATTGACCAATATTCTCCTGGAATTCTTTAAGTGATGTTTGTGTTTCCATTGAAAAGGCTTCTAACCTATTTATGTCCCCCTGCATTTCTTTAAGAGTTTTGTTTATGTCTTTTTTTGTGTTCCTCGAGCAGCATCATGACCAGTGCTTTTAAGTCTTAATCTTGTTTTTTTGGTGTGTTGGGGTATCCAGGACTTGCTGTGGTTGGAGAATTAGGTTCAGATGCTGCCATATTGCCTTGATTTCTGTTAGTAAAGCTCCTATGTTTGCCTTTTGCCATCTGTTTATCTCTGGAGTTAGTTAGTGTGGTTGTTACTGGTTGGTGTTTGAAGCTCTTGTGAGCCTGGCTTTATTCACTGCTGTCACAGAGGGTGACCTTGCTCTTGAGGTGAATACGGGACTGTTTCCTCTACTGGGCTGCAATTACCTCCTTAACTCGGCTGGGCTGGGCCTACAACTCCTCACTGCTTGCTGCTGGGTGTGCAGTTGGCCTCCAGCTGTCTCCTCCTGGCCTGCCTAGATGCCAGCTCTTAAGAATCAGATCTTTTACTCCACAGATCTGGGCTCATCTGTTAGATATTTATGGTGACCTGGGCTCCTTTTTTGGCTTTCTATGATGATCTGTTCAGGCCAACAGCTGCAAGATGGTGGCAGGTCTCGGGGCTCTGCCTATCACAGGATTCCCTACAGGAGTAGAGCTTCCCTGGTCGGACTGCTGGAGCCTAGATGGTGGCAGTCTCAGTCCACAGGGATCTGTCTGGTTAGCTGTCTGAGGTGTCCCAATGCAAGGTTGCTGCTTCTGCTGTAGTCCAGGCACAGCCTGCACAGATCCCCGAGAGTTGGTGGCTGCACGGTTTGGCAACTGCCTGCCACTCTGTCCTGAGGCAAGATGGAGGCCTCTGCTGCAAGCCAGGTGGGCTGGCTACCCAAGACCGCCCTCAGCAGAGCTGTTTTGGCTCTGAGTACAGGCAAGAGCCTGACAGGGTAGTTGGTGTCTGTCTTGAACTCTGTCCATGTACCTGGCCCCTGCTGCTAGTAGTCTGTAGTGCCCTGAGGCAAGGTGGCTGCCTTGGCTGAAATCAGGGTACAGACTGCACANACTCTGTCCATGTACCTGGCCCCTGCTGCTAGTAGTCTGTAGTGCCCTGAGGCAAGGTGGCTGCCTTGGCTGAAATCAGGGTACAGACTGCACAAACCCCCAGCAAGTTGGTAGTCGCGGGTAGCGACTGCCACCTGCTCTGACATGAGGCAAGATGGCGGCCTCTACTGCAAGCCAAGCGGGCTGGCTCCCGAGACCGCCACAGAGCTATTTTGGCTCTGGGTGCAGGCAAGAGCCTGACAGGGTAGTTGGTGGCAATTTTTATTATATTAATCCTGCTAATCCATGAGCATAGGAGATCTTTCCATCTTCTGAGGTCTTCTTCAATTTCTTTCTTCAGTGACTTGAAATTCTTTTCATACAGATGTTTCACTTGTTTGGTTAAAGTCACACAAAGATACTTCATATTGTTTGTGAATATTGTGAAGTGTGTCTTTGCAGCCTCTTTATACTTTGTTTATAGGAAGGCTTCTGATTTGTTTAAGTTAATTTTATATCCAGTCTCTTTGCTGAAGTTGTTTATCAGCTGTAGGAGTTCTCAGGTGGAGTTTATTGGGTCACTTAAATATACTGTCATATCAACTGCAAATAGTGATAATTTGACTACTTCCTTTCCAAATCCTATCCCTTTGACCTACTTTTGTTGTCTAATTGCTTTAGCTAGAACTTCAAGTACTATATTGAATAAATATGGAGAGAAAGGGCAGTCTTGTCTAGTCCCTTATTTTAGTGGGATTGCTTCACATTTCTCTCCATTTAGTTTTATGTTGGCTACATAGTTTTACTAAGTTTAGGTATGGGCCTTGAATTTCTGATCTTTCCAAGACTTTTAACATGAAAGGATGCTGAATTTTGTCAAATGCTTTTTCGAAATGACTGTGTAGTTATTTTCTTTGAGTTTGTTTATATAGTTGATTACAATAATGGATTTTCATATATTGGATCATCCCTGCATCCATGAGATGAAGCCCACTTGATTGGGGTGAATGATTATTTTAATGTGTTCTTGGATTTGATTGGCAAGAATTTTTTTGAGTATTTTTGCATTGATATTCATAAGGAAATTGGTCTGAATTTCTTTCTTTGTCAGATATTTTTGTGGTTTTGGTCTCAGCAAAATTGTAGATTCACAGAAAAAGTTGGGTAGTGTTCCTTCTGTTTCTATTTTGTGGAATAGTTTCAAGAGTATTGGTATTAGGTCTTCTTTGAAGGTCTGATAGAATTCTGCACTAAAACTATCTGGTCCTGTGCTTTCTTTGGTTGGGAGACTTTCAATGACAACTTCTATTTCTTTAGGGGTTATGGGACTGTTTAGATAGTCTATCTGATCCTAATTTAACTTTGGCATTTTATATCTATCTAGGAATTTGTCCATTTTATCCAGATCTTTCACTTGTGTTAAGTATTGCATTTTGTAGTAGCATCTAATGATTTTTTGAATTTCCTCAGTTTCTCTTGTTATATCTCCCATAAATTTCTGATTTTGGTCATTTGGATACTGTCTCTCTGCCCTCAGGTTAATCTCTAAGTGTTTATCTATCTTGTTTTTCTTTAAGAACTATCTCAAGGTTTTGTTGATCCTTTGTATAATTCTTTTTGTTTCTACTTGCTTGATTTCAGCCCTGAGTTTGATGATTTCCTGCTTTCTACTCCTCTTAAGTGTATTAGCTTCTTTCTGTTCTAAGGCTTTCAGGTGTGCCATTAAGCTGCTAGTCTATGCTCTCTCCAATTTCTTTTTGGAGGCACTCAGGGCTATGAGTTTTCCTCTAAGCACTTATTTCATTGTGTCCCATAAATTTGGGTATGTTGTGCCTTAATTTCATTAAATTCTAAAAAAGTCTTTGATTTCTTTCTTTATTTCTTCTTTGGCTAAGGTATCACTGAGTAGAGCATTGTTCAGCTTCCATGGGTACATGGCCTTTTTGTTGTCTTTGTTGCTATTAAAGACCACCCTTACTTCATAGTGATTTGAGAGGAGGATTAGTTCCAGCTTCTTACGTTTGTTGAGGTCTGCTCAATTTTGGAAAAGGTACCATGAGGTGCTGAGAAGAAGGTATAATCTTTTGATTTAGGATGATCTATAGATATCTATTAAATTCATTTGGTACAAAACTTCTGTTAATATCACTGTGTCTCTGTTTAGTTTGTGTTTCCCTGATCTGTCCATTGAGGAGAGTGGGTTGTTGAAGTCATTCACAATTATTGTGTGAGGTGCAATGTGTGCTTTAAGTTTCAGAAAAGTATCTTTTATGAATGAGGTTACCCTCGTATTTGGAGCATAGATGTTCAGAAAGAAGAGTTCTTCTTGATAGGTTTTTCTTTAATGAGTATAAATTTTCCTTCCAGGTCTTTTTTGATGACTTTTGGTTGACAGTCTTTTATTGGATATTAGAATGGCTACTCCAGCTTGTTTCTTGGGATCAATTGCCTGGAAAATTGTTTTCCAGACTTTTACTCTAAGGTAGTACTTGTCATTGACACTGAGATGTGTTTCCTATATGCAGCAAAATGCTGAGTCCTGTTTATGTATCCAGTGTGTTAGTCTATGTCTTTTGGGGGGGCAGGAAATTGAGTCCATTGATATTAAGAGATATTAAGAAATAGTGATTTTTGCTTCCTGTTATTTTTGTGTGATTTTTATGTTGTGTCGTTATCTTCTTTTGGGTTTGTTGAAAGAAGATTAGTTTCTTGATTTTTCTAATGTGTAGTTTCCCTCCTTTTGTTGATATTTTCCATTCATTATCCTTTGAAGGGCTGGATTTGTGGAAAGATATTGTGTAAATTTGTTTTTGTCATAGAGTACCTTGGTTTTTCCATCTATGGTAATTGAGAGATTTGCTGTGTATAGCAGCCTGAGATGGCATTTGCGTTCCCTTAGGATCTGTTTGACATCTGCCTAGGCTCTTCTGTCTTTCATAAGCACTGGTGAGAATTCTGGTGTAATTTTGTTAGATCTATCTTTATATGTTACTAGACACTTTTCCCTTGCTGCTTTTAATATTCTTTCTTTGTTTAGTACATTTGGTGTCTTAAGTATTATGTGACTGGAGGAATTTCTTTTCTGGTCAAATCTATTTGGATTTCTTTAGGCTTCTTGTATGCTCATGGGCATTTCTTTCTTTAGATTAGGGAAGTTTTCTTCTATAATTTGGTTGAAGACATTTACTGGCCCTTTAAGTTGGAAATCTTCACTCTCTTCTATACCTATAATCCTTAGGTTTTGTCTTATCATTTTGTCCTGGATTTTCTTGATGTTTTGGGTCATGAGCTTTTTGCATTTTGCATTTTCTTTGACTGTTGTGTCAATGCTTTCTATGGTATCTTCAGCATCTGTGATTCTCTCTTCTATCTCTTGTATTCTGATGTTGAAGCTTGCATCCATGACTGCTGACTTCTTTTCTAGGTTTTCTATGTCCAGAATTGTTTCCCTTTGTGATTTCTTTATTGTTTCTACCTCCATCTTCAGATCCTGGATGGTTTTGTTCAATTCCTTCACCTGTTTTGTTTTGTTTTGTTTTGTTTTGTTTTGTTTTTTTGTGATTTCCTGTAGTCCTTTAATGGCTTCTCCTTGTTTCCTTGTGTTCTCCTGTATTTCTTTAAGAGAGTTATTTATGTCCTTATTGCAGGCCTCTAGCAGCATCATGAGCTGTAATTTTAAATCCAAATCTTCTTTTCTGGTGTGTTGGGGTATCCAGTACTTGCTGTTGTGGGAGAATTGGTTTCGGATGGCACTATATTGCCTTGATTTCTGTTAGTAAAGTTCCTGTGTTTGTCTTTTGCCATCTGGTTATCTCTGGTGGTAGTTAGTCGTGCTGTCTCTGGCTGGTGTTTGCCTACAAGTCTGTCTCAGCACTCCTGGGTGACTGGCTCTCCCCTGGCACAGAGTGCTATGGTGCTTCCCAGCTCCTTGGTGCAGGTGGGACTCTGGTAGATTCCCAAGTGATCTTACACTTGGGCGTTCTCTGTGTTCCTGGCTGTAACAGCCTTCTCAGTAGCAGGAGTGAAGATGGTGGCCTAACCTCTAACAGTGGAACTCCCTATATAGCAGATGTTCCCTTGAAGGATAGGTGCACAGACAGCTGTGATGCTGCCAATCTCCTGGGTGCAGGTGGGGCCCTGGTGGACCATGTCCCAAGTGATTTTACACTTTGAAATTCACTGCATACCTGGCTGTATCTATATGCTCAGTCACAGGAGTGAAGATCTTGTGACTTCATCTTAAGATAATATAGTCAGTATAGAATACTAGGTATAGTGAGGGACAGCGTTCACTTGGTGTTGAAAGTTGTATAAAAACATTGGTACACAGTGAGACTAGTAATTTATAGTCAAGGGTGACTATTACACTTACTGAAGGTTCAATAGAAGCTAGCATATTGAGAGATACTTAAATCGTAATTTAGCACATGTTTCCTGTGTTAAAAGTATCATTAACCTTGAAATAGCCAACAAAGAAATAAAAAATTTCCCCCAATTTTAAATCTCCCATTTTCAGAAGGAAAACATTAGTGGCTGTGTCTGCCATCTTCATTTCGAAACCCGAGGGAACTTCCACACCATTGTCAGTGTTTGATAAGATTTTATCATTTTCTTTCTCAGTAATGTGTGTGGAAACTCTCTGTCCCTCCCTATTCTAATTTGGCCATGGGAAGATGTTCAAATTGATTGCTCAAAATCAATTTAAGGGACCATTAGTCATCCAGAGGCTAATTGCTGTTATTATCTTATTATTCATCATAATCTCAATAACACAAGAATAATGCAAAATTGAAAAGGTAAATCCAATTTGCTATGCAGTCATCAGAAAAGATCATAGTGATTTCTAAGCAGAGACAGTGAAAGGGAGTTTCGGGTCTCTTGGCTATGCTCATTTTGCAACTCTCCACTGGGTCTATCTTAATGTACCAGAGGCTCAAGTATACATAGGGATGGAAGACATGAGTGATATTGTGGAGAATTGAAGAGACATGGCCTTTGGCTTGGAGGGATATGGAAAGAAAGTCAGGCTTCTTTTAATACAATGAAAAGGGGAAAACTGATAAATACACCAGCAATTCACTGGTTATTATACATTACAATATAGGGTTCAGTCCCCAATCACTTGGAGTCTACTTAACTTTAATATTTTCTTTAAGTTATTTCTCTATTTTATGTGTCAGAGTTTTTCCTACAAGCGTGTCTGCACACAGTGTTCATGCAATGCCTGTGCTAGCCAGAAGAAGGAGGCCAATGATTAGGAACTAGAGTTAGAGATAGTTATCTGCTGCCAAGTGTATGCTGAGAATCAAACCTGAGACTTCTCAAGAAGAAATCAGGTCTCTTAACAATGGAACTATTTCTCCAGTCCCAGTTTACATGACTTTAAAACTAAATCTTGAAAGATATCTAGTACTTTTTTGACATAACAAAATACACAAACACACACACATACACAAACACAGAGAGAGAGAGAGAGAGAGAGAGAGAGAGAGACAGACAGACAGATGACAGACAGACAGACAGACAGACAGACAGACAGACAGACAGACAGAGAGGCAGAGAGACAGGGAGACTAAGAAAACACACACAGAGAGAAAAGAAGACATATTATATTTAAAATAAATGAAATTTTATAGGTAAAATCCAAGACATTTATTTAGATGTTCTTAGATAATGGTATAGTTCTTGGTGTTGGAATTAAGAAAACAAAGATTATAGGAACTAGGAGAAAGAAATGGCAGAAGGAGTTAAGACTAGAAAGAAATGTTGATATCTGGTGCAATGATAGACCAGAGAGTAAGACTGAATTTTATATTACAGTCCAAAATAACAACATTATCATCAACAATAACAGCAGCAGCAACGATAGCAATGAGACGCTAAAGTAAAAGCTGTTACTAAATCTTCTGATACTTATTCAGGAAAAGGGTGCTTTCCCAGTCAGGCATGTTTGTTTGGACATAGAGAGATATAGAATAAAGAAAATGAAAATATGAGTTCCTGCAAAAACTGGTGAGGTTGAATCTTCATCTATGTTCTGAAAAGCTTTACAGTGAACATTATTTTACATGGTTTTACACAAAGTAATATTATGTAGAAGTGAAAATAAATGCTTTTCAATGAACTGTACAGATAAATTTAAATAATCCACATAGAACAAAAATAAATAAATGAAGCATCAAAGTACTGCCTACAATATATAGAATTTAAAAAATTCTAACTATAAGAAAAATAATAAATACTATTGTCTTAGTTAGTGTTTTACTACTGTGAACAGACACCGTGACCTTAGCAACTCTTATAAAGGAAAACATTTAATTGGGGCTGGCTTACAGATTCAGAGTTTCAGTGTATTATCATCAAGGTGGAAGCAGGACAGCATCCAGGCTGACATGGGGCTGGAGGAGCTGACAATTCTAAGTCATCGTCCAAAGGAAACTAAATAGCAGACTTACTCTTCCACATTGGGCATAGCTTCAAAGACAACCAGAAATACACTTCCTTCAGCAAGGCCATACCTCCTAACAATCCCACTTCCTATCGGCCGAGTATATTCAAACCACCACAACTATGTTACACATGTACATATGTTGTGCCACTATATCTTAATAGTAATAAAAGAAATTCTGAACAATATATTTTTAAAAATAGTTCCTGCTAAAACACAAAGGTCTGAAGCTGGCTGCAAGATTATTCAATGACACTGCTGATGCTACTAGAGATTAAAGTAGGCAAAAATATGAAAAAGGTCTCCTTTATAACACTATAGTATACATATATGCATATTAGAACTTCACAGATCTCTGTATGGACCTGTATATCAAAATTTTAATATATATCAAAATTATATTAATAAAATCTAGTTTTTAAAAATATAAGCAATAGTTGAGTAAATAATAGAACAAGAATACCATTTTTTTCATCTAACTAATGCATACCTTAATATTCCAAGTTATTCCAAAAATATCTCCACTTGAGTCTAATATGATGGAAATAATTTAAGGTAGATATGATTTATAATGGGTAACACACTGCCTTCCAATTTTAAATAAGATCAACTTTTCCATATTGTTTGTGGGAATGTCATCATATAACACTTTAGGCAATAGAAGTTTCACATTCGGCACTTCCATACTCAGTCCCCTGTTTTCTGGTCCTGTTCCATTTAATAATATTTCTTCTTATGGCATGTTCAGCAAACTTGCTGAAGGGTTCATTTTTCTAACAATTTTTAATAAAATTTTGATCATTATAGTTCAGTAATAGTCTAATTAAATAATATAATCTCAAGTTTTCAGATAAAAATGCAGAGCTCATGATGATGAAATGATAAAATAATTCAAGACTTGGTTTTGAATAGTCATCTAAACCTACAGTCTATGTTCATAAGCACTCATATACCACTTTAGTATATGCTGCCTTATGAGTCCTTATATCAACTGGATCCTTCTGCCTTTGGCTTTGATGAAACTTTCGCATTGTTTGGAAGGCCATCTTATTTCTCTGTCACTTGTAACAAGCTTAGACTTTCATTGAATGAAGAGAAATACAGATAAGATCATTTAGAAATAAAGGACTATCAAGTGTACCTTTCACAGACTGTGGAATAAAATAGTACAAATAATAGTCAAGGGTGCTAAGATATGATCTGCAGCCTAATACTGAGTTAGATGAATGTATAATTGAAAACCAAATCAATGGGCTCCCAAGAACAATGCAAATCAGGTCTCATTTGGATCATTAGCAATCTAGTGATACTCTCCTTTTTCTCTAAAGAGATAGAAGAACTGATTTATTAGCAAAGGAAGCCAGAAATATCTAAATGCCACATAACCTGTTTCATGGAGTCATGACTCAATTGTAGTTCTTTGCTTTATGAGAAAAAAAAACTCTTAGCACTGGAAAGAAGTTTCATTAAGATTAAACATAAAGCAATGGGTTTAGTCTTGGCAGTAAAAGATCATAGCTCTAATATACTTCTCATGAGCAAGAGTACAAAGACTCTACTGGCCAAGATCCTGGCTCACAGGTCAAGCTTGACAATTTCTACATAATTTCCTGGCTCACTAGAATAGATATAAGTGAAATAATATAGAGTTTAACAGAATGATTTCCACATAATTGTTCAATAAGTAGCAGGCTAAGGAAAAGGAAAGAAAGCATAAACATTTGACTACTGAGAATATTCTAGATATTCTTATGTTTTTAATCCTGTTTTACTGGTGACAGGAGTTGGAACCAACACTAACTTTTCCACTTTAATATGGATACTTTAGTCTTTAATTATTATAAGGAAAAAAAAGTATCAGTGGGTATCTCATTGGACCCTTACTCTTAAGTAGATTGGTACATTAAAGACAGAGATGGAAAGTCTCACCAGTGAGATATACTGAGTGTTCTAATTAAACTTAACTCGAAAGGCTGCTTTCAAGTGTGAATTATTGTTTCCAAATTTTCTTGTAGTAGTTTGTTTGTTGGTTGGATGGTTGGCTTAATATCTCTCTATTGACAAATGAGGCAGCATTGCCTCAGGGGGTTGCTGGATTGAACGTTTTAAAGTTTATGAGGGGAGATTTTGATTCTGTTTTATATTACTGCTTTAATTTCATTCAATTCCATTGGATATCCCGGAGAAAATGATTGCTAATGGTGATTTTATTACAGTTGTCCAACATCCTGGGGGCTCGAACTCCTAGAAACTTAGATAATGATAATGCTGTGTAGAAAGGGAATATCAGCATCTTCCTATTTACTGTTCATGGATAGCTTTGGCTTTTTCATCTAGAAATATGTTAGATAAAAAAATACCCTAATTACAACTTTCCAAATAGTGACGATGGCTATTAAGAGATACTTCATTTTCTAAGATGCTAGCAAAGGAGAAGAATTAGTTGCTGATGGAGTTTAATGTTTTACAGAAGAGTCAATTTTTAAGTTGAATAGAGTGGATAGTATGGGTGGCTTAGGAGATACTTAAATAATCAAGAGTCTTGGAAATGCGGTCAACACTTTGAATTTTAATTTCAAGGATATATCCTAGACATTGCCTCAGAAAGAACTGGAGTACAGTAGAAGACATACAATTATGATGGTCTGTGTTTCCTTAAGCAATCCACTTACAGTATTTGCGTGAGTACTGAGAATGAGAAATTTCAGTGTGAAATAGTATGATTTTTTGGTTTTTAGAAAAATGCATTGTGTGTGTATCAATGCGTATATGCTCATGACAAAAGTAGCTGCCCTTTCCTATCAGCCATAAATCATCCCTTTACTTGTAGATTAACTGTCTATCAAGGACCAAAGGATGTTCTTTCCTGTCTGATGTCTTCTTCATTTCTTTGTAATTGGTTACTGAACACTTTGATGTCTAGGCAGCCATGACTACCTAGTTTCTTAAAGGAAAAAGTGAGATGGGAAATACAATCAAAGTGGTATTTTTCTGAATATAAGAGAACAACAGTATTTATTATTTCTACCATTGTGGTTTCATTGAAAATGAAGACAACAAATTAAGCATTTGCCATATAGAAAAGAATCAKCAATGCAGAGAAGTAATGTTTTGTTTGAAACTTCTATTTATGAAGATTAAAGATTGAATATAAGACAAATTATTGAGGTAGATGATGAATTCTAATAGTAACTATGAAAGAGCTAAATTTTTCATGGTTTCTCAGAATAGGAAGCATAGTATGTGGGTCGTAGTGAAACAGTCTTGTTTTTCTAGCTCTAAGAGCAAGAGCCTGTGCTTCTCTCACTGTAGGTCATGGAACTGTCTCCATTGCTGTGTGCATGCTTCAGCTGCCTGTATTCTACTTACTCACATCTAAAGGTTGATAGTTGTCTCTCAAGGGTCAACATTTGGTTTCCAGTTATGCATTTTGTCCATTGACTTACTTGTGTATTCACCCATAATTCAGCCCATCTTCATGGTTTAGCAATAATACCTACTGTGTGGATAAGCAAAATGAAACCAAGAATAAGTTCTATTTTTCTTAGGGATACATATAGAAAATAACCTGCTGTTTTTGAAGTTTATCTTTAGAAAGGAAACAAGCAAATAGTAATGGATTACAAGCCATGACATACGTGGGGGTTTGTTGTTATCAGTTTTATTAACCAACAAGTACCTCCAGAGCTCCCAGGGACTAAACCACCAACCAAAGAATACACATGGAGGGACCCGTGACTCCAGCCACATATGTAGCAAAGGATGGCCTTCTCATTGATGGGACATCAATGAGAGGAGATGCCCTTGGTCCTGTGAAGCCTCTGTTGCCCCAGTGTAGGGGAATGACAGGACAGGGAAGCAGGAATGGGTGAGTTAGTGAGCAGGGGGGAGGGGAGGTATGGGATAGGGGGTTTTTGGAGGAGAATTGAGGAAAGGGAGTGACATTTGGAATGTAAATAAAGAAAATAGCTAAAAAAAGAAAAAAAGGCTCACAGAAGGTCTCACTAAGAGGTAGAGAACTGATGAAAGCCTTTTAGGAGGTAAAGGAGTGAGACAAATATCGGAGAGAAGATACATGAATTGAAGAACTAATGTGAAACTATTGTGAGGGCCCATGTACAGACACAAGTTTAGGATGATCTATGCCTGAAAGCAGGATAGGAAACAAGAAGTTGTGTGGGATACAAGTGATGGGGATCTTGTACATATTAAATTCCGTAGTTAACTTTAAGTGGTTTGAAAGTTCTTGGAGTGTTGGCCGAGAAAATATGTTTAAATTACACCTATTTCAGGCAGAAATAGACAAATGTTAATGCCCACAGTGTACATAATAGCCATCAGTGAGTGCAATGTCAGTAGCTATTGGGGATGAATTGAGTATAAGCTGATAGAAAAAACAAGGTATCAGCTGCCATACTTAAATTACTACAACATATTTTTAAATGTTAGAATTTGACTGAGTTTTCCCACTAAGCTATCTAACACTTCACATGTTTTTGTAGAAACAGCTGTTCATTGCAGAGAAGCTATAATATCCAAACACATGTCAGTGAAGTGTGCCTGCTCCATAATGGAGTTCAAAGGTATGGGGTCTTTCCTGTCAACAGAGATCTGGACAGAAATAACTTTCCATAAACATAACATGGGTGCTACTACTGAAAAGCTTATATTATCTCTACTACTAATGTGTCTTTCAAATGACTTAAACATTTTCCTAATTGTCTCAGTGGGCACACAGTCACTAGTATTTTCAATGCAAATTCATGTTGATAAATGTATATACCAATTGAAATATAATGGGTCCTAAATTCTATGTTTCTTTATTTCTTTTTATTTTAAATTAAATATATTTTTATTGATTATTTGAGAAAATTGTAACATGCATTAAATGTGTTTTGAGCAGCCACACCTCCCCACACCCATGTTGTCCCTAACCTTTGCTAGGGTCCAATTCACACCTTTCTTCTCCTGTTCTAAATCCGTGCCCTCTTTCTATTTTATCTTTCCATTTTTTTTCTTTTGGGTAGGTGGGGAGCAATTTCATAGAGGCAGTAGGAGGTGAATGGGATGGGGGTTTATGGAGGGGAGACCCGGAAAGGGAATAACATTTATTTTACTTTTTAAAACAATACTCCAATAATGATCTTGAAAATCAGATCACAACTTTTAACCATTTCTGTCTTTCTAAATTTAGAAAGATGTGTGTGTGTGTGTTTGTATGTTTAGAAAGATGTGTGTGTGTGACTCTGTGTGTGTAGATGTGTGTGTGTTTCTTAGTGCTTATCCATATTTTTTATGTAGTTTAAATGTCAGAGGAAAATTGTGGAAGTCATTTCTCTTTTTGCCATGTGGGTCTTATAAATAGAACGGAGCTCTCTAGGCTTGATAGTGTTCTTGCTTGATGACACATCATGCCATTCTTACATTTCTATTGAAGTTCCTAGATTTACTTAAATATTTATTTATTTGTTTGTTTGTTTGTGTGTGTGTGTGTGTGTGTGTGTGTGTACATGTGTGTATGAGATTGCATACACATGAAGGTCAGGGGATAACTTTTTAAAAAAATGTTCATTTATTTATTTACATTATATCCCAGTATCAGCCCTCCTTTTCTTCAAGTCATGCCTCACACAGATCCTTCTACCCTTCCTCCCTTCCCTTCTCCTCTGAGAAGTAGGAGCCCCTGTCTGGGAACTAACTCCTCCACCATCGATTTAGGCATATCCCAAGGATATTTTGAGCAAGGAATCTGTTCTCTCTCCCTATCATGAATACTAAAAATTAAAGTAGGTTCATTAAGGTTAAAGAAAAGAGATTTTACATATCGAGCAATTTCACTAAGTAGACAGTAAACTTTTCCTTTGGTTACAAAATACCTCAATTTTTTTTTTTTTGTTTTTGTTTTTGGTTTTTTGGTTTTTTTTTGATTCTCAATCTTTTAATGCTGTGAACATTTAATATCATTCCTATCCACGAAATTATTTTCAGTTGTTACCTTATAACTTTGATTTTGCTACTGTTATGAATCATATTGTAAATATTTTTGGAGAGATTGTTTTGTTATAGGGACGGAGAGCTGCAGGTTTAGAACATATGACCTAAGCAATGGCCTTGCCCTTGAGCCCAACAATAGTTCAACAACAAAAAGATCCAGCAGCAAGAATGTGTTGTATGTTTTATCATGGCTCCAAAGACTTTTGGGTAAGTTTCAGAGCAAATAATTTGTGATTATTGAATGTGTATTCTTGGGCTAATCAATTTGTTGCAGGAAATGAACATTAGACCTCACAAACAGATTCCTTTAGACTCTGTTTATGTCATTTAAAGATCATAAGATAATGTCACATGTTTGGTATACTACTAACACAATAAATGCCCTAAATAAGCATCAATCCTGATTAGTCTTTCTAATATTTCTAGGCTGAGTGAGGAATGAATGGACACAAAAATGGTTAGAGGAATATATTCTGTGAAATCTTTTCCATCTTTTTCTTGTTAAAAATCACTCTCCTTGATGAGGATTTCCTGTTCTTTGATGTGCTTTGGCAGCCAAGCTGAAAGGGTTGGGATACCACTTTTCAGCTCTAACCCACTGGGCTCTCTGAATAGAATGGCTGAAGCAGAGAAAATGGTCATTAATGTTAACAGACCATCTAACAGAAATGTCTCCAGCTGCAAGATCATCAGCCCCGGAAATTATTTACACCATTGTTGATCTAGAATCTACTACTGCAATTTTAAAATTAATTTAGTCTAATTATCCCCACTTAATAAGATAACTTGTCAGTTATCACCACTCCCATAATCTTCTGCATTTTCATCTCCTTTTAGCCTAAATTATCATCGTCTAAGCTTGTTTTTAATGTATTGCAAAAAGCCCAGGATCCTTAGAGGTATAATTAACTTTTTCATTCAGAATCCTAATTTCCTCTCCAGCTCTGTTGCTGCAGTATTTAAACTATTTATTATGCAAACTTGTAAAACTTAAACTATGAATTATGTACAAGTCTCTGAACACAAGCTCTGTCCTAATCATGCCATTTGGTGCCTTTCTAGTTCAGGGCAAGTAAATGCGCGGGGAATGAATACTGCAATTCACAAATGGAATTATAGATATTTCTAGGCTTCTAAAAGGGTGACTGAGATATATGCCAGTTATTAGTTTAAAACATTTAAAATACATAGCCACTTAATTCTTTCCATCAGTTGTAGTTTCTCACTAACAAATTATGATGGTTTGGTATAGCGTTGCTGCATGACAGTCTAATATCGAACATAAGTTTTCATTAATTCACTCACTCATTCTTTTACTCATCAAATATTTTTGAAGAACAATGCAACATTCAAGAAGAGAAACAAAATTAAAATGACAATTACAATATAGTCACCCATAGCTCTCAAAGAGCTTCTTATAATTAGTAAGAGATATGATAGTTGGACAACTATAAGATAGCTTAGTTGTTATTGTTATAAAAGAGGAATGCCAGAAAATTGGAAGAAAAGAGAAAGATTTATCAACATCTTGGGAAAAATATTGAACAAACTTCAAAAACTGGATGCTAAAGTAGAGAAAAAGCTGTAGGAAATAATAGGGGACTCTTTTTTGTCTTCCTAATTGCACGCTAGAAGGGCAGAAGGAATAGGTATATATAGGTATGTATGTTGGCAGGGGTTGTTAAGGTTGTAGTGGACAGAGGAGAAACAGGTGCACAGGCTAAGGTTAACACATACTATGATGTACTCAAGTATCAAAAAGCAAAGTAACTGGTGTAGTTAAAATTTAGAAAATGAAAAAAAGCAAAATTTTGATCTATAGAGTGGGCAAATGAAAGACACATATTTCTATCATTTACATTTATAAATTATGTTCTGTCCATTTTTTCCAACTTGGCTTTTTAGTGACTCTGTTTTCAGAGGTCACTAAAGTGAATGTTAGAATCTGAATTTAAAAATTTGTTAACTCATTAATTTTTAAATGCTCAAGTGACAAATATATAACCACACATTACTGTTTTGGCTCAAAAACTGAAAAATAACCCTGAAACTTATTGTTTGTGTTTTTGCATAAACTGTACATATCTTTGAGAATCAGCATCCTGGCATGTGTAAGAATTAATTGCTAGTGATTGACCAAGCAGTTATATTTTTGCACTAATTTTAGTATTGTAATTCAAGCCAGAATTCATATGAATACTTCCTCATTGTCACTTCTGGTAATTTGCCCATGAACTAGAAGACACAGAATATAGTGAAATACAATTTACTCTGATTCTCTGAGAATACATTTTAATTCATATTCTGAATGTGTTTTACAACTAAGATCAACCTTACAACAAACACAGTTTAGGCGTTATTCTGCACTGTGTTTTACAGATTGGAGAGGAAAGGTTGAGAATTTAAAAATTTACTTACTAGTGGTGTGACACAAATTTGAATTTAGACCATCTGAGTTGATAGCATTCCAATACAACATCATATATTAACTTCCCACGAGAGATGAAATTAATACAAAAATAGTACATTATTGTCTTCGGTGTGAAACTGACTACACTTCATGATTTTAGAAAAGAATGCCCACTTTGACATTATCAGTGTAGCAAAGTAGATCACAGCACAGAAAATAGGTAATGAGCATTTGTCAACTGAAAACATGTATAGATGGAAGAATAAACAGTATTGCTGAGGATGGCAGTAAGACAGAAAATCAGTCCAATAGAGTCATGAGTTCTTTGTCTCTTTCTATCTTCACAAACAACAATCCTGACTTTTCCAAGGCTACTTCTTCTTCCCAGATGTTTGGTTTGCACTATTGAAGAGCAAGTAGGCTGTCAAAATTAACCAGGCAGATAACACTCATAATAGTTATTTTATTTTAATACCTCTAAATAAGTAGCCAAACTTCTAAAAATTATATTCCTCAGATATAACTTGATACTGAAGGAAAGAATTCTTGGCAACTTGCCTAATAATGTTGGAAGCAATTAAAACCAAAGTATTTTTTTTCTTGAAATCACATTTCATTGCGCCAGCTGTGGAGTTTATTTGTTTGTTCAAGTTCGCCCAGTTGGAGTTAATATCTTTGCTTTATATCCCTATTGCACATTCTTGGTCCCTTTGTTATAGCACTTATAACAGTAGGGCTAATATTAAGATTGTTCATGTTCTCCTCTTCCAGTGAATAAGAAACCCCTAAAGGCAGTGGCTGCTCTTAGGATCTTCTTATGTCCCACTGTGCCTAGCATTGTGCCCAGCATGGCATAAGGAATCAGTGAATATTCATTGACTCTAATGAACTCACATTTCTACAGCTTGACTCAATTTAGATTATAGAAATTATTTCAATTTCTTTTCTGTTGACATTTGCTATATAACAGCAGAATTCTGCCAGCATTTTGTAGAAGCTTTGCAATTGGATTTACTATTTCATAGTTGTCAAAATCTATATGGAAAAAAAGACAAAATTTCAAAATGAAATTGAAAGGCAATGACTATAATAAGATTAATCTACATAAATATCAGAAATACCCCCAAAATAATAGTTTTATATGTTGAAATGCGTAACAATCTCTCACATTTAAAAACTGCTAAATTACCAGGTATTATAATCATATCGACCCAAATGGGTTTATGTTATTTCATACCTGTGTGTTTCTGCATTGGAATAGGTTTTATTAGTTACATGATATATTTTGGTGAGGAGTGAGTATGGAAAATTAGAAAATAAGATTAGGTTTTGTCTGTTTCATCCTTTATTTATTGAGTGATTATATGCGAAGAAGTTAACCTGCTTCACTAATTTACTGCTGTATAGGTAGGAATGATGTCAATTATATTGTATAACTTTACAGTAGTTAGAAATATATACAAACACTCCTAAATCATATTTTAAACTTTTAAATTTTTGTTCCA
>BDUI01000571.1:22172-86095 GCA_002335545.1 Apodemus speciosus | reverse complement strand
TAGCCCTGGCTGTCCTGGAACTCACTCTGTAGACCAGGCTGGCCTCAAACTCAGAAATCTTCCTGCCTTTGCCTCCCAAGTTCTGCCTCCCAAGTGCTGCCTCCCAAGTGTGTGCCACCACTACCCAGCGAAAGAAAGCTTTTAATTTGTGCAAAATTTACATAGGTTAGTAGACTCAAAGAGGCATTATACTTACATCATTACTCCTAATTACTTCAATAAGCTAGAATTTGGGTAGCTATCTTACTGTACTTGATAACACTGATTATATTTGATAATATTTCTATCAAAATATGATCTTTACAAAAAACTTAGGACTTTTTTATTATTTCACAATTTTATTATGTACATGTATAATATATTTTATTATATTCTCTACATTAACTTTTTGTATTCCCATCCCCACCACTCTTCCAAAACTCCTCTTCTCTTATTTATTGTTTCTACATTTGTCTGTTTATGATCTATTATATTTAATTTGTGTTATCAATATAAGATTGAGTGTGAAGTTATTTACTTGAGCAAGAAATACTTACAAGGGACTAGCACTGAGGAAAAACCCTCTCACACTCTCTCTCTTAGTCACTTCTATATCTCATGAAGGAGAGGTGGGCACATCTTAGAAAATAGGGAGCATGGCTATAATTTGGCCCCCATGCTGATTGCTATCTGAGGTAGAGTAAGATCCTGAGATACTAGCTCTAAACTCCCTGTTTCTACCTGTGGTCCCTTTAAAATATTTTTAATCTGCCTGGTGTAGTTTTCATCTTGTAGGTTTACTGCCTCTTTCTGTTCACCTAGACCTCATCCTGGAAGTATCTAGCCTCCAAAAAATCTTCTCTAGGCCTAGAGAGTTTTTAGCCTCTGAGATTTACTGATGAAAAAAGCTCACACATTCTAGCTCTTTCTGAACTCTAGATGGATGGTTTCTCAGCTGTTCTGGCTCAAAACTCCTCTCCAAGCTGACTGATTCAGTCTGGATTCTTTCATCTTCTGACTGTATTGTTCTGCTTGGCCTCCTATTGCCTTTGGCAATACATTCTAATATTCCAGCGTTTTTTTTTTTTTTTCATTCTCTAGCTCATTCTGCCTTCACCTGTGTCTAACTTGTTTTCTCTCTGAAACCTGTTTCAGTACAATTGTCCTGACGAAACTGCCCTCGTTCTATTTCTCTCTGTGCTGTTCTCTTTTAAGTACTCTGTTTTTTCTCTGTTCTTAGGAGAGCTACGCATATTTTATTCTGTCTAATCTTGTTCTGATTTCTCACTTTGCACCTCAGTGAGACATCACGTCAAACATGGGTACTTCTTTCTACAAACTAATTTTACATTAATTGTTTGGGATCATATATATTTACTAAGAGCATGTCTGTATTCCAGCCAAAGGGATTAAAGTATACTAAGAGCATGTTTGTATTCCATTTGGTGTAGCGAGGCTGCTACATTAAAATTCCTCTACAAGGTCCCCAGTTCTAAGGCTTCAGTCTACTGGGATATCAGGGAGTCAGCAGAGAAGCTAATTGCATAGCCAGTCTCCACCTGACATTCAAACCCCTCTGTAAATATATCTTATTTATATTAAATTCAAGACCAATATCACTACAGTAGGCCACCAAGGCCCCTCACTCTTCAGATCTCATTTAGATTTATTGTTGTTGCTTTTCCACAATGTTCCAAGGAAGACAGGCTGTCCTATATCACAGGGCCTCCACCTCTGACTTCTGAGGAGACTGTTTCAGTTACCAGAGTTATTACATTTATCAGCATATTAGCAGTCTACTCTCTTTTTTATCATTTTATTCATTTACATGTCAAATGATATACCACTTTCCAGGTTACCCTTCTACAACACTGACATCGTACATCTGCCCCCTCCCCTTTACCTCTATCAGGGTGCCCCCTTTTCTGGCCCCACTGCACCAACATTCCCCTAAGCTGAGGCATCAAACCTCTACCGAACCAAGGGCTTACCTTCCCACTGATGTCAGACAAGTCCATCCTCTATTACAAATATATCTGGAGCTGTGGATCTCTCCCTGTTCACTCCTTGGTTGGTGGTCTAGTCACTAGGAGTAATTGGTGGTCTGCCCAGACAACACTCTACTTCCTATGGGGTTGCAATCACCCTCTGCTCCTGCAGTTCTTCCCCCAGCATCCCCACCAAGGTCCCTGGGCTTACTCTGGTGTTTGACACCAAGCACCTACATCTGTATTGGTCACTTGCTGACAGAACCACCTAAGGAACAGCCATACCAAGTTCCTGTCAGCAAGAGCCTCTTGGCGGCAACAAGTGTCAGAGTTTGGTATCTGCAGACAGGATGGATCCCCAGGTGGTGTGGCTCCTGGATGGCCCTTCCTTCAGTGTCTGCTACATTTTTTGTCCCTGTCTTTCCTTTGGACAGGAACATTCCTGGGTTAAAAGCTTGCAGAAGGGTGGGTGGTCCCATCACTCCACTCATGGCTGTGCCTAGTTACTGGAGGTGATCTCTGCATATTCTCTCTCCCCTTCCCAGCTCATTTTGGCTGAAGTCATTCCTGTTTGTTCCTGGGAGCCTCTAGCTTCCCTGGTTTCGGGGACCTTCCAGTGGCTACCCTAAATCCCTCACCCTCCACTGCAAGAAACTTTTATTTGATTTCCTGGCCTTCTGTACATCTCTCCTGTCCCCTCTAGTGCCTGAACTGTCCCCGTTATTTCCTCTCCTTCCTCCCTTCCCTCCCAGGTATTCCCTCCCTCCACCTCCCCCAATCATCCTGTTTCCTGCTCAATGCAGGACTGAAGCATCCACACCCTATTCTTCTTTCCTCTTAAGCTCCATATGGTCTGTGGGTTGTATCATGGGCATTGTGAGCTTTTGGGTTAATAAGCACTTATCAGTGAATACATACTATATGTGTTCTTTTATGTCTAGTTTACCTCACTCAGGATGATATTTTCAAGTTCCATCCATTTGCCTGTGAATTTCATGAAGTCATTGTTTTTAATTGCTGAGTAGTACTGCACTGTGTAAATGTACCACATTTTCTGTACCCATTCTTCTGTTGAGGAACATCTAAGTTGTTTCAGTTTCTGGCTATTAGAAATATGGCTGCTACTCTTAACTGAACTCCAATGTCTCCCCCCACACATTGTTGGTTTTATGACCATTTCCCCTTCTGTGTTCTACCTATTCTCTACTTCCTATTAGCAGCTCAATTGTAATTACTTATCACACCATGATTTGTCTCTTTTTTTCCTTTATTTTCTACACTCATACTCAATTACTAAAACAGCAGTATATCCCATACTAATGTTTTCCCTTTGCTTCTTAAACAAACTGGAACTTAAACTTTTGATGGAAATCTAAAATGATTGTATGTATATACACTATTCTTTTCATGGATTTTTATCTTTTCATAAGTGTGATTTTGATGATGATGAGGAAGAGGAAAATGAGGAGGAGGAAGAGGAGGAGGAGGAGGATGATTTCTATCTTGAGAATTGATGACCCAAATTAATGGAGTCTCAAGATTAATTATTATTCAATATGAAAAGTGTTTTGATAACATATTACAATCAGTATGATAAGCCTGTTACTCAAAAGTACAAAGAAGATTTCAGCCTTTTGCTCTTAAAAGGCTTAAAATCCATTGGGAATGCAAAGAGAGACAATAAATACTTATTCCTCTTCATCCAGCCACAGTACAGTGCTGGAGATGTCACCACTCACTCTTGCATTGTGCACTCTCAAGAGAAACAGAATGAAGTTGACAAAGCCTACACTTCACTATTAGTACAGAAGAACTAAGAGATAATTTAGGAAGCAAACACAATACAAAAAGGTAGAAGAGAGAAATCATAAATAACTTGGTGCTCTTTCAGCACTTCATATAACAACACAATAACATTTTCAGAACTCTGTAATGAGATCTCATAAGACTTTCATTTTCATACTGTGATTTCTCAATGCTTAAGTTACTGCATAAAATATTGTAGTCTCCTGTTAATAAAATTATCAGCAATTTCCATCCTGCAATTGCACTCTTAGAGATAATCTCAATTTCTCTAGTTAATATCTTTATTGTACTACAATGGACACATTAAACACTGCAGATATTCAATGTATACATTTTGGTGAGCTTCATCCTATTCATACAGCTGAGAAAATATTACCCCAATTGAGGCAATAAACATAGGGAGCACTTCTTAGAGTCAATAAGGCTTTCTCTGAGTACATGAATATTTATTTTTAATACAGTATTATAGTTTCTGTACAAATAATTGTTAGCTTATGAAATAACAGATTATATTCACATCTTTTACATACATATGAAACATACATACCCGCATACACACACACACACACACACACACACACACACACACACACACAAAGGATATGGACTCTATATCCATTTTGCCCTCTCCTACTGCCCTCCCTTGTCATCTTTGCTCTCATCTTATGACTTTTCTCTTCTCCCATCACTTACCCCCATTTTAGCTTCATGTCTCTATATGCTTCCAATACTGTTCTTCTGGTGACATAAAATATTTTTGGACTCTAGGACTACCAGACCACATTGCTTGATTCACAAATGTGAAATTATTGGAAACAAAAGGATAAAACATGGTTTTTAAGAGCATTGATACCTCATGCCAGAAATATAAATGAGTAAAACCTATTTATATTGCCCAGATTATGCTGCCAATCATTAGGACCTTGATGTAAAATATACTTAATAAATCTATCTGGCAACAATTCACAGACTCCTTTTCTCTAATACATATTTTTTCTAAAGATGAAATTTAAGCAATGCCAAAATCTCATGTGAATATGGAGAAGAAATTCAATATTTAAATAAAGTTTATTCTATAACAACAGTACTTTACATTTGCTATTTTTCTCACATGTAAGAGCCTCCACAGAGTAATACTCAAATGATAAACTTCTGCATCTATAAACAGACTTCAGCTTCTATCATTCTTCTATTTGCATGATTTCACTAATGAATGACTAAAAACTTTTTTTAAATCAACACGAAAGCTCTTTTCATTTGTCCCTTTTCCCTTGAGTCCTCTCATTAAAAAATGTGTAGGAGCCAATTTTTATAACAATATCAAAAATGACTTCAAATATGATTTTTCAATTGTAAAAGAAAGGAAGGAAAGAATGTCAGTAGAAATATTTTAAGACCACTTTAGAAACAGCCTTTGAAGCTTTAAAAGATGAGTTCCGCTCCTCCTCATCAATTTCCAACACAAGCTCAATTTACTAGTTCTTTAAAGTACTGTCTCTTTAATTTCATAGGATTTTAGTTTGACTTCTTTCCTCAAATTCTAATGAAAGAAAGTGAGAGAAAATAAAAGTTTACTGATCTGAATAGTTCCTTCTTTCACTCTCCTCCTACGTTCCACTCAACTTATATATCCATCTCTAGGATTGAATACTTGGCAGTTATTGCTGGCAGCACTTCTGCGGCAGAGCATGTTTAGTAAGACAACTCTTGGAGCTGTCTGTAGTGCACAGGTTAAAAGGCAGAAAAGAAGGAAATGGAGGTGAATAAGAGAAGAAAGTGGTAAGGAAGTGGTGAAAGTAGCAAAAATACAGTTAATTTCTCAATTCCTACCCCATGAAGTAGTTTGCTCATGCGAATACATTTTATTAAAGAAAATCATTAAAAATCCTCTTCATGAGATACTAATAATGTCAGGAGGTTAATCCTGTGGAGGGTGTGGAAGAGTAGAGATTTGGCAGATTTTTTTGGCCCCATAGAGATTGAAGGTATACAGTGTTAATAACAATAATCATTGCTTCCTAATTCTTATGGAACTTCATAAAGCCCGTATACCCATAAACAAATACTATTTAGTACTTACAAATCCCTGTTCAGTGAACATACCTTTTATTAATTTCCTATATCATGAGGCAGACAAACCCTGTGAAATTACTACTAGTCCAACGTTCCTCAGCCTTGTAGCCTGATCTGGATTTTTGTAAATTTTTTTTAATCCTTTCACAAATCACCATTTTTTTTTAAAATAAAGGATTATATTTATATATGTTTCAATTGTTCCCTGAATTGATGGTTGGTCTTAGGTGGATAAGGAAGAATACACCCAGAGATCTGTAGAGAAAAAGAAATTGCAGAGAGAGAGAGAGCCTGCTTTTTTTATTTTGAAATTTTATCAGATATTTTATTTACTTACATTTCAAATGTTATTCCCTTTCCCGATTACTGCTCCTCCAAGAAACTTGTTATGCCATTCTCACTCCTCCTGCTTCTCTGAAGGTGTGCTCCTACCTGCCCACCCACCAACTCCCACCTCCCTACCCTCACATTCCTCTACACTGTAGTATAGAACCTTCACAGGACCAAAGGCATCTTCTCCCATGGATGCCTGACAAGGCTATGCTCTGCCATATATACCGTTGGAGCCAAAGGTTCCTCCATGTGTACTCCTTGGATGGTGGTTTAGACCCTGGGTGCTCTGGGTGGTTGATATTGTTGTTCTTCCTATAGGGTTGCAAACCCCTTCAACTCCTTTGGTCCTTTCTCTAAGTCCTCCATTGGGGATCCCACTCTCAGTCCAATGGTAGGCTATGAGCATCTACCTCTGTTTATGTCAGGCTCTGGCAGAGCCTCTCAGGAGACAGCTATATCAGGCTCCTGCCAGCATACACATCTTGGCATCCACAATAGTGTCTGCATTTGGTGACTGTATATGGGATGGATTGCCATGTGGGGCAGTTTCTGGATGGCCTTTCTTTCAGTCTCTGTTCCACATTTTGTCTCAGTATTTCCTCCCATGAGTATTTTGTTACGCCTTCTAAGAAGGACTTGTATGTTCTCATGTTCATGGGCATCGTTTTGTTTAGGTTAGAGAAGTTTTTTTTATAATTTTATCTAAGATATTTACTGGCCCTTTGAGTTGCTCTCTTTTATAACTATTATCTTTTTGTTTGTTCTTCTAATTGTGTCATGGATATCCTGGATGTTTGGGGTTAGTAGCTTTTTGCATTTTTCATTTTCTTTGACTGTTGTATCACTGTTTTCTCTGGTTTCTTCAGCACCTGATATTTTCTTTTCTATCTCTTTTATTCTCTTGAAGATGCTTGCCTGATCTCTTTCCTAGGTTTTCTATCTCCAGGGTACTCTCCCTTTGTGGTTTCTTTATTGTTTCTACTTCCATCTTTAGTCCCTGGATAATTTTGTTCAATTCCTTCACATGTTTTGTTATTTTTTTCTTGTATTTCTTTAAGGGATGTTTTGTGTTTCCTCTTTAAGTGCTTCTACCTGTTTACCTGTGTTCTCCTGTATTTTTTTAAGGGAGTTATTTATGTCCTTCTTAAAGTCCTCTATCATCATCATGATTTTAAATCTGAATCTTTTCCACTGTGATAAGACATCAAGGACTTGCTACTGTGAAAAATTGTGTTCTGATGATGCCAAGTAACCTTTGCTTCTGTTGCTTATGTTTTTGTGCTTCTCTCTTTCCATCTAGTTATCTGTAGTGCTACCTGTACTCTCTGGTTCTGACAGGAGCCTGTGCCTCCTGTTATCTTTGCTGTGTCAGAACTCCTCAGAGTCCAGCTATCTCTGTGATCCTGTGATCCTGAGATCCTGGGTATAAGATCTCCTGGGAGTCAAGCTGCCTCAGGGATGCTGAAATCCTTGTGTGAAAATCTCCTAAGATTCTGTAATCCTATGATTCTATGAACTTGGGTATGTTAGAACTTTTGAGAGTCCAGCTCCCTCTGGGTGTTATGGGACTGTGTGCAGAGGAAGTGTTCAATATCTGATCAGAGCACGAGCTCAGACCAGAAGGAAGGAACCCTTGCTCTTGTCTGGGCTAGAGTTCCTTCATCCCTGAATCCTTGGGGGTCCCAGTTCCTCCCGGTTTGTGGCAGCTGATGTGTCCTCCTCACCTATCATTGATCCTGGGCATGTTAGAGAACCTGAGAGTCCAGCTTTCTCTGGTTGTTATGGGATTAGGTACAAATCTTGTACATAATGTCTGCTCTCTCCCTAATTTTAATTAGAGGAAAAATGACAAAATATAGCCTTACAGTTTAGACACACTCCCTAAGTACATTATGAGAAAAATAAGTTATTTGAAAGATTCAGAAATTCATGAGAGTGTTAGAATAACTTCAACTTTTTAAATCAATCTTTTGTTGTTTGTGTAATAGTTAAAGGTCTTTTGATACTTTCACGAGCTACAAGTCCTGGGAGTATTTTAGATCATGAAGAGTTACACTTACACTATTGGCTTGTATTTCTCAGTATCAATTTTATTAAACCTTTATTGCATACTCATCTCATTCCTGTAATGAATATTCTACAAGGAAGAAACCTTGATGCTAGGAGTTCATTTTGGATTACGGCTCTAAGGTGTTACCCATCATGACTATAATATCATAACCCAGGATCTGGAAACAGCTGGCCATGTATGTTCTTCAGTCAAGAAGCAGAGAAATTGTTCATCTCACTTTCTCCCTTCTATACTGTCCAGGATATCAGATAAAGGAATGCAGTCTGAAGCTCTATCTTATGTCAATTGACCTAACCAGGAATATTTCCTGTAGGGTGCTACAATTATCCCCAAAAGGCACCTTCTAGGTTTCATTCAATTGATCATGAAAAGCATCAAAAACAAACTTCTCCCAGGTTTTTGTGGGAATGCTAAGAAATTTCCTATAAAAATATGTGTGAGAGAAGTCTCTTCTACTCAGCCCTCAAAATTAATTGCTGACTTCCATCTAGAAATTTTGGAACTTCCTCTATATTAAACCAACCTCATTTTCTCCTATATTAAGTTTACTAGACCAGAAAAAAGTTAGTAGATAAGATGTGTCTGGACCAGAGCAAGACATTTATCAAATGTCTTCTCTATATCCATGTGAAAAAGACTAGTATAATTAGGAGAACTAGTGACTGGTTGAATAATTTTTCCAAATGAATTCATATAAATCTGAAGAGAAATTTCTAGTTTCATTGCTTGGGAGAATGTACAGAGCAATCCATCTTTCTCCTTGTAATTGAACCTCACAATGGTGATAATAATTTTAATAAGTATTAATTCTGCTTTCCTTTTTATGATTAGGAATGAGTACCTGCCATTCCCAAACACATGCAGATTTCCAATGAAGAAAGGTTGTCTTTTCATCTCATTTGATTCTGAGAGCAACTGCCGATTCTTTCATTCCTCTTTGTCTGTCTTTAAAATAAAATTAAAGATTGGGGTAAATAGGATCACCCATATCTTTGGACCTAGGAATTAATGCGAACCTACAGTGCATTTCAGTGCATGTTCTACATCACTCACTGTCTTCACAATGTATCCAAGTTGGGCATTATAATCTTCAAGTTTTCAGAGGAAAAAATCAAGGAGCAGAGAGTTCTTTTCATTTACTCAAGGTCAGCCATATGAAATTTCTGAATTCAGATTCATAGTCTGTGACATTTTATTTCCTAGGCTCCTCACTCAGGGTCAGTGTTCCCATTAGGCACCTGAGGTACAAAAAAGTACTTTTAGGGATCTACAAAATGTTTTTGTTTTCATTTTTTTAATAAGAAAACTTACTCAATGCTTGATAATGCATTCAGCATAGGTTTTTGTCCATCTTTTTTCCAGTGTGACCATAATGTACATATGAATGTCTTTATAGGGAAAAGGACTCCCCTAGGCAAAGTAACATCTATAAAACTCAACATTCCACCTTCTTTCCTTCCTGATCTTACTTCCTTTTACTAAGTAGGAAGAAGTAGAATGTGTGTCACGGACTATGTGTGCAACAGGAACAATCTGCAAACTGTAGAGAAGCCATGCAGTAAGATTAAAGTGAAGAAATCTTACTGTATGATCTTCTGCAAAGAGGAGCTGCCATGGTAAGATTATGCCTTATGCTCCAATGAGATTCTGTTTACTTTGTCTCTTTTGAGTCATAATCTGGTGGGGGAGGGGGATTTTCTATCTCTCTCTACAAACTTCTTTGAAGTCAAAGTCTACCATTATAGATTGCCAATGAACTCCTGGGATGACCCTTTAACTAGTTTCTCCAATTTGGTTTATAAGCACTTGATACAATGTCTGGCATTCTTTAATGAGAAGTTTCATGATGGCACTTGGGTCTTCATACATAAGCAAACATATTTACAGACTGATCTTTCTCCTCAGGTTTCAATCGTTCATATATTATTATGGTATTTACAATGTGGTCACCAATCTCACCTCCCACTCTTCCTTTTTCTCTCCTACTGATACTCAAGTTGTTGACATACTATTTATTACAAATGTTGTGCCTGTGTGTCTGTGTGTATGTGCGTGCATGTGTGCATGCATGCACGCACACACTAACTCATGCACAACCTACTGATTCTATTCATTGTTTTTCATGTGTATTTGTTTTTAAGGCTGATTGCTTGGGATTAGTTAATTTGTAAAGGTGCTTATCTTTGGGAAAATTTTCCATCTCTCAACTGCTATTAACCTGTAATTCTTCATCCAAGAGTCAGGCCTTGTGAGATTTCCCATGTTCACATTGGATAATCAACTGATGTTTTCATTATTATGGTATTGTTTAGGTGATTATGTTATTAAGACTTCATTCTCTTTTACAATTTGCATAGAAAGACACTCACTCAGAAATTATGCTTACTTATTCCATGGGAAAATTTAGATAGCAATACTATCTTAATAAACATAATAAATCAAACATTATTCAGCTTATATTATCCATAGTCTTATATAATTTTTAAAAAAAATCTTTAAAAGGGGCTGGAGAATGTCTTAGTGGGTAAGAGCACTGACAGCTCTTCCAGAGGTCCTGAGTTCGATTCCCAGAAACCACACGGTGGCTCACAACCATCTGTCATGGGATCTGATGGCCTCTTATGATGTATCTGAAGAGAGCAATGGTGTACTCGTATACCGATAATAAATAAATAAATCTTAAAAATAATCTTTACAAATAATTTCAATCCATTTTCAAAACACTACCGAGAAGGTAGCACAGTGACAATCATCTCAAATATATAGATGAAATCAATGCTGTGTAGAAAAGTGAAATGGCTTCCCCTGAAATGGACCTCACATTTGAGACCTCAGCTCCCATCTCCTTGATAAAAATGTGTTAAATTTCCAAAGATTTCTGCAGTCAAAAACTAATGTAGAAATAGTCTCCCACATGCTTTAGACTTCATGTCTGAGGGAACACATGTGGTGTTTAGCCTCACAATTTAAATTGATTCAGCCAATGTTGAATAAGAATGTTATGCAAAACAAATTGTGTGATTAGGCTGGAAGAAATAGGAACAATCAAAACAGAGATCCTGCCCAGAAGTTTGCAATTTAGAAGTTTTGAGTAGAGAAGGTGTAGGCAATGAGTGCTAATCACATCTAAGAGGCTGCTGAAGTAAGAATCATAGCAAATGCATATGAAAACCCTAGGGGTGATGATAAAGAATTACTTCTTGCTGTGAAGTTTGTGAAAGATTATCAAAATGCGGCATTAGAGCTTGAGATGTATGGTAACAGTCAGTGAAATGAGATAGAACAGATCCAAGAAGTCATGAACAAAATGTACACCGCTGTCTAACATGCTTATAAATCTTCAAAGAATGTAACTATCATTTTGCTCAGGGAACAAATAGATTCTGGCTCAGGCTTCCTCATGTTTTATCTCCTGGAAGTCATAGAGGTTACCAGATTGCCAAACTGAATCTCATCCAGTGATTTGATCATGAATGAGAATTCAGAAGTCTCTTGATGCTGGCTTCACCCACTGACATTTCCAA
Source organism: Apodemus speciosus (assembly GCA_002335545.1). Lineage (NCBI taxonomy): Eukaryota > Metazoa > Chordata > Mammalia > Rodentia > Muridae > Apodemus > Apodemus speciosus. The sequence continues at coordinate 74,321 of BDUI01000571.1, read as the reverse complement.
AACCATTGCCACTGTTACCCAGCAGGATAAAAATAATTAACATTTGTTTCCAGTGAGTATCTACCTCCAAGTTTAAACCATCTGTTCACATCAATGAAGGAATCTCTACCTTACCTCTGCTTCCTGCCTGCTCCTACTTAAGACCCCACCGAGCAAATGGCCTTGTTATAGTCAAGTGATAGACAATACAAATTCATTATGTGTAAGCCAGTCAAGAAGAGTACTCTACAAGAAGAAAAACCATGGAGTTTCATATGGATAGGAGAGAGTTAAAAGAGAATGGGTCAAGGAGAATAATCAGAATTGGTTTTACACATGTATGTAATTTTCAAAAAAAAGAAAAAGATCACATCAAATAATACCATACATAAATACATTTTCATTGAACTATATCATACACATATAGATCTTGGGGCAAGGATACCTGTGTGCATTCAGATTTCAGGTCTACAATTAGACTTTTGCTATGCCTTTCCTTATAATTCTATGATATCTGTTATTAAAATAAAAGTAACAAGAATGAACAAAAACTTCTGGGTTTTAACACTCTTTTTTTTTTAATTACCTAAAGGGAGTATTCCAAGGGTCTTGAACAGAGTGATGTGGATACATTTTAGATTTTCTTCTCAAATTTAGAATAAATGTCAACTCTTCTCAAAAGAAAAATTGTTACACTTTTGCTCCATTGACCGATTTTGGAGAAAGTGCTAAAGGACAGAGACAAAGAAATCTGTCTTTGAAATGGTTTCTTTTGATTGAAGTCCAAAACTTCATCTGTGTTTCTAATATATGTATTGAACAAAGGTTACAAGCCCTCTTCTTGGATCCTATGTTCCTTATGAGTTATGTGACTGTAACATGAGTGCTGATAGGCACCAGACCCAGAAAGCCCTTGAGATTTCTAGGATTTTGTCTTCACTTCTAACGTTCTTGCCATCCAACCTTGGTTTAAATATTTTGCTTCTTACTTTCTGTATCAGCTAAGTAAAACCAGTTCCCATTTTCAGCTAGGGCAGGATATATTTTGCGGATCACAACCGTTAGTGCAAAGGTTAATATTCTTCTGAGAAGAAGTGACTTTCAATTGTTCGACGCTGAATGGAACATGCATATCACTCTTTAGAAGGCACAGAAAATGTCACAGAAGAGATTAAAGAAAAATTAAGAATTTTATTTATCATAAATGAATACATAATTTTTATGCACATGTCACTTGTGTGCAGTGAGCTGAACTGTGTGGTATTTTGGAAGAGCAGCAAGAGCTCTTAAGCATTGAAGCATGTCTCTAATTCAGGGGGAAAACCCCGCAAACAATGATAACAACAACGACAACAACAACAAAACACAAGAGTTAGATGGTAATGACAAGTGTTCTGAAATATCGTCTTTCAGATGTGACCCAACTGTTGTATTTAGGAATGTGCAACAGCTATGAATACCTGTACAAGACTAGGCTCATCAACATTCAGTCATGGATAGAGGAGGTATCCTGACCTGTCCCATCCTGAGGAACGCTTTTAAGAGCTGCTACAAGAGAAACATTTATTTATTTTAACAGAATAGCCATTGGGAGACTAGTTGAAAAGAAGATGTTGGAAGGAAAGCAAGAGGAATAACAGAAGTCAATGGGAGTGACCATAAGCCCAATATGAATGAAATGGCTTCATATGGATGAAACTCTGTGGCAAATAGTAACATTATCTAACAAATAAAAATTCTTGTAGCAACAGAATGTTTATCTTATTACTTCAAACTAAATAAATAGCAATCTTGTCAAGTTATACAAATTTAAAAGAATAAAGTGTTTAACATAGAACTGTACTGCTTAACCCTCCGAAAAGGCCTACTAGAAACTATAATGAGCAAACCAGGTTGATCATTTTCCTCTGTATTGTTTTAGAGATGGTCTCCATGTAGTGTAAGGGTCAGATTAAAAATATGGCCTTATCATCTCCTTTATGCTCCCAGGCCTGAGCTCCTCTGTTTCATAGCAATCTCTCCATCAGTGCTGCTGTAAGTGTGAAATAAGGTAATGCCATGTAATTTGTGCAAGGTAAAGAATAAACGTATATATGGAGTTGTGACTGATTGGTTCATTAACTCATTCACACCCTCTGCTATCAGTAATTCTGTTCTATAAGAGATTCCCTGGGCACTAATGGGGTACTAGTGATAGGTGCTGAGCTCATAGCAATTATTGTTTTATTCATTCAGTTCCTTAAGCCTTTACTCTTTGAATAAAAAAATAGACATATAGATGTTTTTAATACAATAATCTAGAATTCAAACAAGGAGATGATCCCTATTTTTGAAGCAAGGTACAATAGTACCTACAGTTGGATCAGTGTGTCTTATTTTCTGAAAGATGAATTTAACAAAATAGTATTTTGTTCTATTAGAGTCACTAATAGAAGCTGTGAAAAAACTCAATCCCCAAGCCCTTCCCATGTTAATGAGAAAACATGTTCTATGCCAGGGGCCCACACTTTGGTGCTTCTGGTTTAGTTTTGGTATTTTTTTAATTAAAATTTTTGAAAATTTAATTTATAACCACTCTATTCAAACGATTTCACCTCGTTCCTCTTCCTGTTTTCCCCATTCTCTTTAAAATTCATGACTTAAATATTATTATTTCATATGCATTGCACATTGTCGTAGATCGCTTATAGACTCTTACAGAATTAGTATTCCTCGTGCATAGATGTATTTAGGGTTAATTTGGCATTGGATAACCTATCAGGGAGCTTGTCCTTGGACAAAACTGGTTCTCTCTCTCTCTTTCTCTCAACAGGTATTGACAATAGGTCTTCATTTATACTAGCAACCTTGAGAAATATCTTGCAGCCAAATTGGAATGAAAATCTGTATTGTCGTTATGCAGATTGGGCACAATTAGGTGTTAGCCAATTTTATTGCTGAGATTTTGTGAGTTCAGCTTCCTTAGAAGATGCTATCAAGGAACTGTCATTGTTCATAGGCTTTCCAGCTGTCTTTTCTCCCTTAGCAGCTTACATAGCACCTTCCAATGTGATGAGAGCTATTCTCTGTGGGGTAGACTTCTAGATCAAGACTGCTGAATTCCGATTCCTTCACATCTTTTGTCCAAAGAGTGTGGTATCTTCATAAATAGCATCTTACCTTCAAGTTATGAAAAGTAGAGGAAAGTGGTATTTGTCTATATTATTTGAGTAGTCTCAGGCCCGTGCCCCAACCTCAAAGGAGGTTTCCCATGATTTGCACTGGGATTCTTTTTTAGATAGTTTATGGCTTTGAGAGGGAAGAATAAATTGCTGTTTAGGATAATTCTATTTAAAAATATATACATATATGTATGCTATACGTAGGTTTGAGTAAAGATAAAATGTTTCACTTCAGAGATTTCATACCTCCTTTTTATTTATTTCCCCTTCCTTCTTCTCCATCTTTGCTACTTTCCCTATCTTCTTCCAAACTTTTAGCCTCTCACCCAATTTTTTTATTACATTCTCTAGCATCACTTATGTGTTCTTAAGGCTTCCTTCATTATTTCAATGTAAAGACTGGTGGGGAATCCTTGGTATGAAATGTGGTAGAACATGTACTATGTCGATAGAAAACAGCCATGTTCTGAAATAAAAGCAGGGGCAATGGTCAAGCTTTGGTAGCAGGGTAATGAATTTGTACTCATCTTGAATATAGGAAATTGTCCTTGAAGAGCTTCAAGAAAAGAGAAGCATAATCACGCTTGTGTTTTAAAAGACCACTTCAAACAACTGAGTACTGAATTGTAGAGGAAGCAAAAATAAAGAAGTTGATACAATCTTTGGAAAACACACAGTCAATAAATTGATTCATCTTGAGGGAAATCTTGCTAGATATTCTTCAGGAATATGTGTCAATTTTATGTATGCTGGTTCTCTGATTTTAGGTTCTTGAACGTTCAGTCTTATAGATATCTCTCATTAATGTTGAAAAACTCACCCAGGAACCTAGTAAAAAGTACAGAGGCCACTCACTTCTCAGAAGTAAATAAGATTGTGAGCAGCAGAGAAGATGAGTCAGGAGGATTTTTATTTGGAGTCTAGTTTACAGAGTACAGTCTTATGTTTAAAGCCCCATTATTCCCAAAGAGGATTATTTAAGGTAACTCACAAGTTCAGGTTCAGACAGATGTCTTTGCTCCCACCTTTTGCTCTCTTGATTCTTCTTACCTTTATACATTTGTTTCCTTTGCCCCTGAAAGGACTACTTGTCTGCAGTTCAATTCTACCTGTTTTATTAAAGTTATTTCTACTAAAATCATTAATCTTATTCAACAAGAAATGGAAATGTGCCACCAATACCCAAAAATCATTGGATTCAGTGTTAATCTAAACCCTTGCTTAGAAATGGAATGATTTATCTGCTCTGAAAAGAGCAGTTAGACTCAGCAAGTCCTGGGCTTGACTGCTGGTAGGGGTGTGATCACTTCCTGCACAGATGCATAAAAGCAGAGAGCCCTGTCACAGTACCACAAGGCAGATCGAGGACAGATCAGCTCATTAAGCAAGAGCAGAGGAGGCTGAGGTCCACACTGACATACACTCATCTGACTAGACACTTCTCACAGGGAAGAGGGAGAAAGATGACCTACCCTGACCCTAATGAAGACACACAGCCCAGGAGGAGACAACCAGCCACCCTTAACTTCCTGCTCCTGTGTTCTTTAGAGACAATCCTTAGGAGAAAGCAGATGGTTGCTTTTGTGTGACTCAACAGTGACACCCAGTGACTCTCTCTGTCAATCCCAGATGACTGCTCCCTGTGGATCTTCTGGCAAATATATTTTAGTCTCCATTACCTTACATTGTAGCAGCAGCAGCAATCATGTCAAATTCATTCCTAAAGGAGAAAACCATAATAATAAATCCCAGTTTGTATTAACACAATTATATAACCATGGAAGCATTTTCTTCTGTGTTCTTGGCTCATGTCTGATGTCTAAAATAGCCTCACAGTGTGGTTTCACTACTCCTTGAATTTGACATCAGAAGGAAGTGATTATTTCATTCACATCATTGATCTAAATATTATAGRATCTTATTGTCTATCATTGTAGAACATTCAGATATACATGCACATACAAACACACACACGTGTTCACACATAAAGTGCTTAATAAAATTTAGAAAAAAATGGAAGTATCATGCAGAGACAGGAAAATAATCCTCTGAATACTGAACTAGGCAAACATGGAGAAGAATTTTTAAAATTAAATTTTAACTAAAATTGAATTACATATCCTTTCCTTTTCTTTTCATTCTTCTAGCCCTTTCTAGATAACCTCCTTCAAATAACTTTAATGGCCTCAGACCACTACTGTTAATTAGTGTGTGTGTGTGTGTGTGTGTGTGTGTGTGTGTGTGTGTGTGTGTGCATATACACATGTGTACCTGCGTAGGTTTACAAATGCCCTTGAGGCTACTGAGTTCATGGACACGATAAAAGAATCCACCACTGCCACTTTGATAGATGAGCATAATTCCTTCCTTCATTCTAAATCTTATCATATAGCTATAGTATATCCATAGCAAGTGGTAACCTTCACAGAAAGTCACAATTGGGTACAGTGAAGAGATCAAAGGATTCTGGGAAATCTAGCCTCAACTGATACATCTATATGAACAAAAATTTAAAAATTTATAATATAACCCAAGGGAAGTGACCATTATGCTCAGAGGCATGACAAATATGGCATCTTTTGAAAAAGTGTGAATCAGAGGCCTCTTAGTGGAGGATACAAAACTTCTGGTGGAGTAGTGAGAAAGAGATACTTTCTGCAAATATTGAAGGGGCAGGCATTCAGAAAAAGAGCTTAGTGTTTTGATTTGGTCCCAGAGGACAGAGATTGAGTAACAGATGGAAATTATATGGGACCTGCTTTCTATTCAATGTAAAGAAGTACTTTATAATGATTGGATCTCCTGGGAAGTGAAGGAGTCTCTGAGGGCAGAGGATTTTATGCCATCAAAAGCATAGCCTAGGTATATCTGTCATAACAATTCTACTTGAGAAAGAAAACAAAAGCAAAAAGTAAGTGGATTTAGTAAAACTCTCAGAAACTTTAATAACTAAATCTGGGAGGAAGTAGTCAAGAATCCCACAAGTCATTCGTTTAAAATACCAAATAGGCTAATTGAAATATTTCTCCAATCATCATTTTAAAATGTAATTAAAATGTGCTTTCTTTCCTCTGCAAACTAGCAATTGTTTTATCCTAATCTGTATCTTAGGTATATGTTTCCTTTTTTCCACCTATGTCCATGTGTGTGGTACCTGCAGAGGAGATAATTGTTTTAGCTCCCCAAAACATCCATATGACATTTAACTAATTTTCCATCTCTTTACCGTTTCTTTCTCCAGGGTGGCAGGGTTATTCGAATTACCAGATACTTGGTACAGCCAAAAATGACTACCGAGAAAGAATTATAATATAAAGAGGCTTCATCCCAGAGAGCCATTCTGCAGGTAAACAGTAGCAAAATTACTGCTATGACATAGCAACAAAATAATATTATGGTTTGGGTCAAAACAACATGAGAAACTACATTTGGATGTAGCATTTTGAAGCTTGAGGACCACTAACCTAAAGTGGAGAAATATGAATAAAAGGTCCAGGGAGAAAGGGGTATTGTCTCTTTGGTTAATGCCTTGATGTTAAAGGTTCTACCTTGCAGTTTGGGAGAAATTAGTTTCTATTTTTCAAGTGTTATTCAGTATAATGTTTCTTGTACTAAGAAAGAAAAAAGGCATACAGAAAGAGCAACACTGGCTATTTTCCCTTCAAGTATCAATATTTCAGATTCTTTACTAGATACTAAATCCCATCATTTGCTATATCTTCTGTTCTAAATTTCCCGTTATTGTTTAGCATTAATTATCCATCATTGGATTATATACCTTTAAAGAAAAAGGAGAATGTAGAAGAACAACTTAAAAAGGTTAAAAAGACACAGCAGAAATTTATAAGCCATGCAAACTTTATTTGGGGATATTTATTCAGTTGTGGGATGTTCTTCAATAAGAACAATTAGAAGAACCATACAGGTTTGAGATACCTATCAGAGCTATTGAATATATATGCCAGAAGAAGTCAGATAGGTGAGTAATCAGGAGAACAAGACTCCTAGCCATGTACAAATAAATTCAAGGTGAGTCATAATTTTATCACAAATTTCAGCTAGCGAGTTCAGTGATATCCCTAGCTCTCTGTCTGAGTGTCTCAGAGGAAGTTCCAACTACTTTGAATGGCCTAAACTTTGATATATGAATTTCAATTTCCAGTTCAAGTTCTTATCAGTGTTAAAGTTGAGACAATTAATTTCCCATTTATAATCTTTGTCTCCCTAATTTGTAAAATAAGAGTGTGTACATTACCATACTGTAATTCTACTGAGGAGAGTAGAAGCAGTGCACATCAAACACCTTAAATGCCAGGCATAGTATTGATGTTTAAGAGTAACCATCAGGGCTATAACAAAACCAAGTAAGACCTAAGAGAATAGGGGACCACAGAAAATCCTATGTATGCACAGATATGGTTGGAAGATTCAGACCTGGGTCTTCTACTGTCTTTAATATAGGTTTCATTACCTAGCTGATACCAATTTGAAAAATTCTAGGGTACCTTTGTATACTTTCTGTTGTTCTAGAGTGTTTTGTCTCATATAGGTCCTGCTTTGTGAACCAGGGTGCCCTTGAATTTCTGATTCTACTATCTCAGCTTTCTGAGAACTGGAATAAAAAGGATGTACCATTATGTCTTGCTAAAAGTTCCTGGCATCAGCTCTCAAACAACATGTAGACAGGCAGTGCTTCTGTGATTCTCTGTTGAGAACCTACTTTCCCTTTCATTTCATATTATCTGAGCCCATAATATTGTCTCTGATCTTTGCTATAGCAACCAGCTAAAGTCACATGTAGCCTAACAGAAACCTAATCTCAGCTGCTTGCATATTTCTTTCATTTTCTCCTAAACACTACCTTCTGTAATTATTAATTCCCTGCAGTAATTAGTCCACCTATCCTGGATCTTACACAAACTTAGGGAACCCTTCAACACCATAGATTCTCTTTCTTTCATGATTTAGTTTTTAGAATCACTACTCACATGCTATAGCAAAATATTGAAAATAAATTACTTCCATAAAATTCTTTCTATCAGACTGATTTTTCAAGATGTAATGTAATGTAGAGTACCAAAATTATACAATGTTAGCACTAACGTGCTAGATAAAACATTAAAGGAAATGGAATGGATTCTCACATTTCATACTTGGTTATGGAAAAACAGTTACTGATTTCTTCAGAGTTGTGCACATATGCAGCATGTGTGAAGAACTATGGGGTTTGGTGAAAAAAAAAAGACTGAAAAGGAAAGAAATTGCCTGTGTGATGGTAGCAAAAAGCAAGCCATTAAACCATCTAAGCACAGTGGGGATGACATGTATTGAATCTGCCCTGTCAGCACAGCACAGTGCAGTACCCACCCTGATAAATGCCAGGTTGCCTTGCTGACACTTGATAAAGGTTCCAGCCAGTGGCACATCAGCAGCCAAGAACAGGTTGATGTTGCTGTTCCTTGCCTTCTCCCCCACTGTTCTCCTGTGTATCAGTAGCAAAATGAATATTTGTGGGATAATGAACAAATAGGTGAGGTAACCCCCTGTGTTTCCACTTTGAATGCACACATATATGGCTTTTCCATTTAAATTTACAAAGATAATTATGTAGAAGAGCATTCCCCCACCTACTTTTTTCTTAGTTTTTTTTTTTTGTCTGCCCATTAAATGATGATTTAGGTATAAATGGCAATCCTTTAATTACTGTAAATATCAGTACATGTATGTATAGATATACATATAGGGTATCATATGTGTACATACATATATGTATGTATATGCATGTTACATRCACAATATAATATACAACACATAGATATGCAGCATACAGATATAATTTATGCAAATTCTAATTACAGTCACTCAAGTATTTGAAAATGGTATTGGATCTCATCCTTTCATTTTAGAATTTCTTCACTGTCTTACATCAAGGTTTATGATGCAGCAGTTCCAACATACTTTGCATGAAAATGTTACTTTTACTTCAATTTCTTACTATCATACAATTTTTGTGTCACTTTCTGACTATAGTATGATGGTTTTGTGTGTGAATGCATACATGAGTTTGTGTGTGTGTGTGTGTGTGTGTGTGTGTGTGTGTGTGTGTGTGTGTGTGTGTTTAGGGATCAGAGGTTGAGGTTAGGTTTCTTCTTGAAATGTCCTTCACCTTAATTTTTGACAGACCCTTTAATTGAACTAGAAGATTAGTAACTTGGCTAGGCTGTCAGGAGAGCAAGCTCATGGCATGTGAGTGTTTCCACTTCCCAGTGTTTGAACACCAGGCTCAATGCTCCACTCAAGGTTTGCCTGTCTGTCTGTCTGTCTGTCTGTCTGTCTGTCTGTCTGTCTGTCTGTCTGTCTGTCTGTCTCTGTCTGTCTGCCTGCCTGTCTCTGTCTGTCTGTCTGTCTGTCTGTCTGTCTCTCTGTCTGTCTGTCTATCTATCTATCTATCTATCTATCTATCTATCTATCTATCTATCTCTCTACATATACACATACATACACACATATGTATTGGGTAGATGCTCAGAATTCAAATTTATGTCTCTTGCACAGTATGTATTTTACCAACTGACCCTACTCTTCCTAGCCTCTTATGTTTTGATCAAATCAGGATAATATTTAAAATTAGTTGCTGAAATCATTTATTTTAATCACACAAAGAACAACACAAATATAAACAAATAACCCAGTACATTTTGTGGACAGACAGTACTGAAAAGATAAAGACAAATTTTGCATTTAGAAAAATTCTTATGATCAAAACTCATCTTTAAGTTTAACCCCTGTTTCTTGAGACTCAACAAACTGACTTACCCAGTTTACTGGTTCAAGCTGGCATTAATTGAATTGTTTAGAATATTTCTAAGATTTGTGCTGCTCAATTGATCTAAAGTTATAGAAAGCTGTGTTTTGTCTCATGGAAAGGAAGGTCTATAGAAGGGAATTATTATATTATATTATATTATATTATATTATATTATATTAATTATTTTATAATATATTATATCATAATTTTTTACATAGAGGAACATATGCCACAAAGTTGTCCTCAGTGATCTCTTATAACTCTTAACACACTTTTATTTCATTAGAAAATAGTTTTCATCTATGATCGTGACAGGAATAGAGCAAACATCTATATCTTTTGACATTGAGTCCAGCCTATTGGAATAGCAACCAAAATTTTGGTGATGGGATTACAAGTTTATTGCTCAAATATACATATATATTTATAGTAAGAATAAAAATTGAATACTGACAGCAAATACTATCAATACATATTTCATTTTAGCAAAGGAATTACATACTTTCATTTCATACATAGTTGACTGAGATAATCAGGGTTAATATCAGTAAACTAAGGTCACTGAAATTCTAGTTACTAAACATATTCCTTTGGGGTATTTAGAAGATATATGTGTACTTTATACAATGGACCAATGTGGGTTAAAAGGGCCTCCTGTTTCCCTTATGGGCTCAGGGCACTGGTGGAGGTGGGAGTTTTGACTGCACTTATCCCACACAGATTCTGGGCTATGAGAAGTCACTCGGCACTGCTCGTGGAGGGGGAACACAGTTTGAGGTTCCCTGGACTGCCAGAGTCAGCTCTGGGGTCCCTGGAACTACTAGGAGGCCGGGGGTATCTGGTTCTCATGCTCTTGAGCACCCAGGTGCCTCTGGGAGCTGAAGAAGAGCTGAGGAAGAGTTGAGAAGGAAGTGAGATCATTTGAACTGGATTTAGACCAGGGCTAAAGGGGAAAAGAGGGGAACTCTGGCTGTATCTTGAGGAGAGGAGGGGGTTCTTGGCTTGTTTGGTGGGTGGCTTGGTTTGATGGAGGCTGTGGCTGGGAGCGCTTGAGGCCTTCTGCAGGAGACTAAATGCAGCTCTTCAGACAATGGCCTTTTCCATTGCTCCCCACAGCATATCCCAATGAAAAGAGGCAGTCCATGGTTTTAAGGCATTTATTGTCATGGCTGAGAGTGGCATTGAGTAAAACCACACCCCAATTTCTCAGGGCAGGCCTGAGGTTAAATACCTTTTCCAGGGAGGAGTGTCTGGGAAGGGCTATTTATTGGCTAAGCCCTTCACACCTTCAGGTACCTCCTTAAAACAAAGATCTGTCTTGAGTCTAAGTGACCTGTGGTCACATTTTCTACCTGTGGAGGGGCTTGGGGTGTTGCCTTTATGTGACTGATGTACACAAACCTATGGAAGGATGCTGCCTCATATCAGGAACCTGATGTCCAGGAGCGTGGCAAAACGCCTATCATCCCTTGCAGGGTTATCCCCTGCAGAGTCACTTGAGAGGTCACCTGGATTTCAAACCTAGCTCAACCAGAAACCAGGCTGCCTTTCAAGGTCCCACAGGCCAGCATTTTCCTTTTCTTGCTTAGGAGGGAGAGGGTGGGATAGGGTGTTTTCTGAGGGGAAGCCAAGAGAGGGGATGACATTTGAAACAAAAATAAAGAAAATATCTAATAAAACAAGGTAAGTAAAAAATATTGTGTTTTGATTCATGGTTTTATGTAGTACAGGCTACCATAAACTTGCTATAAAGCAATGCTTGGTCATGTGAAAACCTCTAGAATGCTTGGAAACGTCAAGAGATATGTGTTATGGGACATTAAAAGGGCTTTACAAAACACATACAATGTACCAACACACAGGGTGATGCTACACTGCATCTTTCAATGAGCTTGGCAATCTCAGTACTTGTTTAAGGGAAAAATAATTGAAGCTTCAGAATGGCTACATGCTATCTTGTATTAAGTCTCTGAAAGAAGTCCATGACTTCCTGATTCTTAGAACTTTGCTCTAGAAATCAGGTTATGGAGACACTGATATATAGCTACCAAAAACTACAACTGGGTGATACTTTTGTCAATACTCTCAAAAAAGGTCCGTAATGATGGAAGTTTGGGTAAACATGTTGAGTACTTTTTTTTAACCATTTTTTTTAAATTTTCTATATTCTTTGTTTACACTCCAAGTGATTTTCCCTTTCTCGATTCCCCCTCCCCATAAGTCCCATAAGCCCTCTTCCCACCACCCATTCCCCAATCAACCCCCTCCTACTTCTCTGTCCTGGTAATCCCCTACGTTGCTGCATCAAGCCTTTCCTAGGACCAGGGCCCTTTCCTTCCTTCTTCTTGGGAATCATTTGATATGTGAATTGTTGTGGTGGTACCTGCTGGTAGGATTTGCTGAAGGAGGCAGAGGCACGATGATCATGAGTTTGAGGCCAGCCTTGGCTACACATGTTGACTACCAGGAGACTTTTATTTATTTTTTGTATTGAATATGTGCTTCATTTACATTTCAAGTGCTAAAACCTTTACCAGTTTCCACCACCCAGAAAACCCCCAACCCCTACTTCCACCCCCTGCCTCCAAATATAAGCCCCTCCACCCCACCCACTCCCACCTCCCCCCTGCTTAGTTTGCCTTTGTTGAGGCATCTATTGAACCTTCACAGGACCAAGGACCTTTCCTCCCACTGATGGCAGGCAAGGTATTCCTCTGACACACTTTTGCCTGGAACCATGTGTACCCCTTGGTTGATGGTTTAGTCCCTGGGAGTCCTGGGGTGTCTGGGTGGCCAACATTGTTGTTCTTCCACTTCACCAGCAGACTTTTATAAACAACAGTCCATACAGACTATTTGTGAATGGACTTCAAAAGTGGAATAGCTGAGAAAGTAATAGCTTCAAGCCATTGCTCATATACACATGCTTAATAATGGTGCTTAAAAAGCAAATCAAGGAGTTTAATAATGTAGTGTTTTACTATTTTTTCTCAACAATATTGAACATAAATATAAATAACAAATCTAATTTGTACCCTTCAAGAAAGCAGTTGTCACAGGATTATTCTGATCATTCACAAACTTAGTCCCTAATTTATGCTTACTAAGTAGGACACAAAGATTATGAGCCAGACATCTGTATTGATAGAGTGATAAAAATATGAATACTACCCTAGAATCAATCAGTAAATAAGATGATGTCTAAAAGCACAGGTAATGGGGGGAAATAATGGGATTAGGTTTATGAGAGATAATAGTATTGATGCTCTTTCAAACTGCTTTCAGATTTAGCATGCATTTTCTCATTTAATCTTGGGTGCAGGCATATGTCTTTTCCACACTCTCTCTACTAAACCCAAGTAATTTTATCTGCATATGAGATAGATATCCAACAGGATAAGAGCTCATTTCCTTAAGAACTGGCACCTTTCTGTTATTGGACTAGCTCTAATGAGACTTCGAGTGTTATTCTCAATCTGTAGATAGAGCCAACTTAAAATATCATGGAACCAGTAATTTTGGGTGTACTACTAATAAATGAGGGGTGTGATAGATGGGGAAGTGCTCTACTTTTCATGCACTTTGGTGATACAACTTTAAGGAACATTCTACAGAACTGCTAATGAATTAACAGATTCTCTCTCTCTCTCTCTSTCTCTCTCTCTCTCTCTCTCTCTCTCTCTCTCTCTCTCTCTCTCTCTCTCTCTCTCTCTCTCCTTTCTTCTCATTTGTTAGCTCATTCTCCCGATCTTTTCTTTTGGCAATACTTCATGAGACACTCTACCAAAGATGATACCTGTTGACAAAACCCAGTTTCAGCATTTTTTTGAAACAAAGGTGGATTTAATAACAGTTAATTTTCATGCTGGATCATACAATGACAGAAGACAGGAGAAAAAGAGGGCACACTAAATTGATCACAGGAAGAAAAGCCCAAATTCATCATTTTATCAGCCTTTCAGGTGACACCTAACTCACTTTTGCAATAATATCATTATTTCCTTCGGCTAGACAAAGCCCTTGTAAATTAATTGCTTCTTAACTATCTTAACATCTCTACACAGTTTTCTAGGGATAATGTATCCAACATTTAAACTCTGTGAACTAATATACTCCACTGTGTCACATAGATATAGTTATTAGCTTATCAATGAAACAATATTCCTTATGTTATGGATGATAAAGGAAACACCTCTGAAAATCATTCACCACTTTTGTCTATGAGGGTGATTCAATAACCTCAGTATTCATCAAAAATTCTAATCAAGAATGCCAGTCAAAAAGAGTTATAAGCTATAGTGTGAACTTATCATGTTCCTGTTTAACTCACTGAGATGATCTGAGCAAATCCTGATGGGTCTTGAGAAAGGTAGATTTATTACCATAAACTTAACCAGAGAAAATCATTTAGTCACAGAACTTGCAAACACAAGTTTACAGTATGATGTCCAAGGAATATTGACAATTGCATTTCGAAGGATTATATCACCTATAAAATAATGTGTACCCAATTTTGTTTTAATGTCTTGAAGTTAAGGAAGTTTATCTCTCAGAGATAAATTGAAGATATTAATATATGAATTAATATAGTATATACTAATACTTATAGCCATCTATACAATACAGTAACATTTACCAAAAAATAACATGAGGATGGAGGACAAGTTGAGTGAAGCATTTTTGCCTTCGTTCTTGTTCTTTAAAAATACATACTTTTTAGAAGAACATTGGGATTCATTCATTCTTCTCAAATTGCAAATGCATTTCCTCCTACAAGATATATATATAGTCATTTTTTGAGTTGTGAAAGCATCCATTTGCCTGCTTATTGTCCCGTTGGGACCATCCTAACCTTTCTTAAGCTATCCATCCTATATTGTCATTTTCATTCTATATCTCTATCTAAACTATTAAAAAGCAGTCATTATTGTAAGTTGACTTGGAAGTTCTTGAACTCCTGTCATACAGTTTAGCTATATTGTAACTGTAGTAATATCATTTATAGTAAAAGATCCATAATCTTAAACCCACGCACCTTGGGCTACCACCCACAGTTTTACTACACCATCTCTTATAGTGAGAATCACATCATCTATTATTTGACTAAACTAATGCATCATAAAACTTCATGGCCCAATGACCTAACAGTATTTCTGTCTTCTTTTGTATTCTTGGTCTCTAGAGACTTACATTATGTGGCTTACCATTACATTAACTTTCACTCTTTTATCCCTTCATTGGATTCATATGGCAAGCCACAAGGCGTGGTGCTATGTAGTTCTCAGTCAAGTTCTATTCTGTCCATCAGCAGCTCAGCTTTATAAGACATAAACAGATATGCAGGCGTGCTGCAATTTATCCTTGCAGAAATAAGTTTCAGATGGATACCTGCTGATGTATGACCTTTCTGTATTTGCTGATCCTAAGTAGCCTTTAATACACGTATATGTCTAGTTAGATGGCTTTTATATTCTTTTCAAACTTTTATATTCCCCCAAACTCTCCATTATCATCTTTACATTCGGCTACTGTCCTTGTACATTGTGCACCTATGAAAACATAACTAGATCAGAAATCTCCTTACATAGAATTTGGGATTTAACTTTATTGTAATTACAAAACATTAAACATAGAAACTTCATCTACATTGTAGGCAATCTTCTCACCTATCTAATTTATTCATATAGGAACAACACTCCCCTCTTTCATGTTGTGGTAAACCTCTCTCACCCTTGGGGCCACCTCACTAGCAACTCCTTTTACTAGGGCTAGCTCTATCCTGCTGACCAGGCAAGGTGCAGGGACAACTTTCACAAGTGTTCCAGCCAACATAGCCAATACTGCCACAGAGAGAAACATTTCTATTACAAACTTGCTTGTATTTATTTTCCTCAATTTTTCTTTCATAGTTCTCTTAAACCTAATTAATTAATTGCTCTCCAATCACATCACAAAAATTATTCTTGTTAATGTCAATAACTCTTAATTTATTGTTAAACCATGGTGTCAATCAGCATCAATTATAAGTTGTTATGTATTATATGCCAACAGTGTGCATTTCACTTCATCTTCCTGTTCATCTTTGGCTTTCAAGACCCAATTTTTCATGGATTCTCTTCCCACAATGCTGCTCATTTTTAGTGTTTCTTAGCTGGCTAACACAGGTGGACTAGTTTTCATTCTCCAGTCTTCTCTATACACTTAAAATATGTGGTACGTGTATTTAATGTCATAACCTCGTGATTCATCTATATTGTGTCAGTTACCAAGTTAATATTACAAGTCAACACAGATTTCAAAAGATGTATATCTTTATTAAACTGCTCATTTATTTTTATTTCCAAATCTAGTAGATATATCAAGTTAATACAACCATGTGCCTACAAACCCTGCTCCTCAAAACTAATTTATTTTATGCTGATTTCAAACTTTAATTAAGACAACTCTATTATTCGAAGTTTCTTAGAGCAAAAAAGTATTGATTAACAAAAACAATTATAATGAAAGCACACATAAACATATTTTAAAGTGCAACAAGAAAAATAAAACACTTTTTTAAAAAAAATCCCACAACTTTTATCCAAGTATTTTCTCTCCAGTGAAAATATTTTTCAAATCAAATAAAATACACAGTTCTTTTGTAAACCAAATCTGAGAGAATTTATTGCCAGCCAATTTAAACATGAAAACTAAAAGCAGTTCTCATGCTGATGTGAAAATAATGCCATCTGGAGGTTTGAATCACCAAGAAGTGAGGAGATGGGTAGTGATACACACGTGGTAAATATAGACAGTACTTATTACCCATATTTTAACTCTCCAAGTATTTCTTGAAGGCTTAGAATGAAAAGAAATCCAGATATAGGGTAGGAATTACATCACGTACACATACATGCATTGGCATGACAGTATGTATGCTGTCTAGTGTTTTAGGTCTAAAATCTTATCATAACGGTTTTTCTCATATGAAATATGAGACATCCATAATTACAAACCTAAAAAGGTTTTAGAGTAAATATCTATCTCCTGGACACCTATCAGAGGAAAAGGATAAGCAAAAATTTCTAAATAGCTAGGACTCAACACACATAGGAAATGTTCCGAGGGAATCAAAAGTGACAAAGAATTAAAGCAGAAGATATGGAGAGGAAGTAAAGAAGGAGAAAGAAAAGAAAGAGGGAGGGAAGAAGCACGGAGAGATAAATCTTGGGCAGCAATGTAATTAATTTATGTTAATTACAAAATGGACTACATACTCCTATCAAATGATTGTAAAGAAGGATTCATTTAGAGACTTTCAGAGGCTGAGCATTGAAGTAGTAGTCATAAGCGATTTGCAAAACGCAAAATTTTCAAAGACACAGATAAGGTTGGAAGTAAATGACAAAATATCAATATGCCAGAAAAAAATCATATATCTACACAAGCAGATGGGCCTGCATTAATTACATATGAAATGGAACTGATGTTCAGGAGGATCATCAAAAATAATGTTTTCGAATGAAAAGTTTCATTTTTTTCAATGTGTGGACATTTTAATATATAAGAATCTAAGAACATGATTTCAAATACCATGCCCAAAGGTCTCAATTAAATCCTAACCTTAAAGATTTTTAGAACTCTTCTCACTAATTAATAGAAAAACTACAATCCAATAAGAATGTAGCAGAGATGAATATTACCTTATATTTTAATAGGCATTTCTAGGGGAAAATCCTAGGAATGGTTTGGAATACAACTTGGTGGTAAAATATTTGCTAGCAGAAATAATGCCTGAGGCTCAATCCCAAGTATTGCTACTTGTTCTGAAAAATGCATTGTTCAATATTATTAGAATATCAGAATAATGAACATAGTTTTATTAACAAAAGAATTAAAATATTTGAGAAAGTCATCAAAATTTGTGGAAAATTATCAATAAATTTAACACAAAGAAAACTTCTTGAGGAGATAGCAGTTCATAAATAACATATTTAGATTTTAATATATAATAATGTATTTAATGCCTTTTTAAGATAAGAAAAGTAAGACACACACACATAAATTCTTGCCTTTTCCATTTTGCAGGTATGAGAAGATGATAGACAGCAAATAGTAGAGGTCAGAAAAGAGGATAAAGAACCATATTTTATTCATTGCAATGACACAGAAAATCTGAAAGAATTTACAGTCCATCAATACACACAATTTACTGAACATGTGAAATTATCATTGTGACAGGGAACAGAATGAATTTACAAAATCATCTCCATTAATATGAAATTTTAAAAATAAATTGTAAAATGAAGTTAGCATGAAATAATGTCATTTGAAGCACTAAAAATCTTTTGTATTTAAGTGAACATTTAAGCAAATCTAAATGAATTTTATAGTAAATCATATTGCTATATAGCATTACAGAAAGAAACCAACTAATGAGGAAATGAAAGACCTCCCTTATTTTCAACGAATGATTAAATAATGTTAACTTTTCTTGTCTTTCCAAATCAACTTATTTTCCCTTGTAGTCCTTAGGAAACTCCCAGCAGGATCTTAGTAGAAATTAATAAGCAGACTTATATACATTGTGTTAATTTATTTTTGTGAAAAATAGTTAAGGAAATTTTTACTTCTCTCAACAGTAGATGTTTTAAGATGTAGATCTAAATGTATTTTTTATATTCATAACATAAATAATCCTTCAACAATTTATAAATCTCTTTTAATATTTGTTTACTAAATATAAGAACAAACATGAAAATTTCAAATGTAAACATAAGAAAACAATGTTACAAAAACTATTCAGTAAGGAAAATTTAATTAATACTAATCGCATTTCAAAAAATAAGTATTTGAATTTTTTATAAAGTGGTAAATATATCAGAGGTGAAAACAAAGGCTCAGATAAAATATGGTATGCATATATTGTAAAGGACTGTATATAATGAGCAAACATACATTGATATAGTAAACCCAAATCAAATTTTAATGGATTTATTATTTTAGCAGACATCAAATGCTGAGGCATGAATAAAATTCATAATAAAGGTCCTCAATTTGCCTTCTAAAATTACAATTAAATCCACAATAATGTGCATATCCAGTAGAAAGGATGACTAAAGCACAGCTTAGGAAGTCTTACAGCACCAATTATCAAAAGAATGTTGAAATACTGGAATAAGCACGCAACACTGGTAAGGACTAAAAGCACAAGCACTATTTTTGTAAGAAAGCTGGACTCTTTGGAAAAAGTAAATTGCCTACCTAATTGCTAAAATCCATTATTTACAGATCAATGGGAGGAATTAGAAACACATAGCCAAAAATTGATTTAATTTTTGAATAAGGTTAGCATATTTTCACTGATTCGTTGAGAACTGTATACATTTGAATGTATTCACCCTTCATGACCTCCACTTTCTACTCTCACACCATATCCATATCTTCCTGCTCAACTTTGAAATTACTTGGCTTTTGTTTGTTCGTTTAATTTTTTGTTTCTTGTATCTTTTTCCTACCCTATCAAGTAGAGACATGTTGTCCAGCTGGTTTTGGGATTAGTGACTGCTCCAAAGTGTGGGCAGCCATCAGGATATTCATATTAGTATTATTTAGAATAGTGGGAATTGAAAACAGCTCAGCCTCCACGAACAGAAAATGAGAAATTTTTTCTTTAAATTACTAATACAATGGGAAGGTATTCAGAAGAATAAACTCTCTCTCTCTCTCTCTCTCTCTCTCTCTCTCTCTCTCTCTCTCTCTCTCTCTCTCCATATATATACAGATATCTAAATAGGAGGTGAAGCCTTCTAATATTGCTCTATTAAGCTTTATATATACACACATACAAACACACAGAAAATAAGTAGTGTATGATTCCATTGAAATTATTTTACAAAATAAAGACATGCTAAAAGAAATGACTTGCATATTACCCTTCTGGAGATCAAGGAATGAAAGATGAACATAAAAATGTGCATAAAGATATATGCATAATGTGATTTGAGTACTGGTTACATGAGTATACACATTTTTGACACTCATTAATGTGCATTTAAAATATGTGTATATTATGCAAATTTACCTCATTCAATGAACTAAGTGAAGAACTTAACATTGATTTCATTGGCTGCATCTAATATGCCAACCAAATTGTCTGAGCACTTGTACAAATCATGCTGCTTACTTAGAGTAATCGTAAAGGTATTCTTTCTTATTTTATGATGTGTCTCCAGAAACCTCATCAAGGTCAAACAACAGAAAAACTCTAGTTAGTCTTACAGATATTTACAAAAAACACTCCTAAGTGTCCATATCCACATTCCTTCCTTATTGTTTCTAAAATGTTGTCATCTTATAATGGCTTCTTAGGATGGTAACAGATACTAAAGTGTACATTAAGTTAACAGTGAAAGAATGTGTTCCAAGTTTAAATGGTGAATGTGGCCTCCAAATAGCATCCCTTGAACCACAGACAGTGAGGTGAGCTGTCAAATGCATCAAGGAGAGAAAACTGCTCAGTGTGAGACTGATGAGGCAGCACCTAGAATAGTGTAAACAGTTCTGGGCATCTCAATGTGAGAGAGCTGTCAAGAAATTGGAAGAGATTCAAGGAACATCAGGGAGCATGATTAAAGGACTAGAGGGATTGATTTATGGGCAAAGATTAAAAGAACCAGGTAATGTCTATATAGATGGAGCAGCACTAAGGAGGGAAATACTAACCACATAAATATTTGAAAACCATGTACACAGGAGGAAGCTTGCTAACATTACCTCAAAGCATTTAAATAGGCATTATAGCATAAAATCCAGAAGTGAAATTAGTGTGACTATTAGGAAAAATGCTTTAACAGTGAGGTCAAATAGACTTCAAAGGATCATCTGAAAGAAAAACTGGAAATCCAGTGCTCCATACCATTGAGAATCAGTGATGACATTGAAGTACAAGGTGAAAAAATGGGAGGTTTCAAGTGAAATCTGTGGTCCACATTATAATCCAGATGAGGTTGGATTGATTGAGCCAGCACTAGCTTCCATGGAGGAAGGAGGGGTCAATCTCACTGTGAGAGTGTAGGTAGTATGTTGTCAAAGAGATTGGTCAAAAAATAGAGACGTGACATCAGTATGGCTACCATTATATATCATCTTGGTCTTTCGCAACTTGAAAACAAATTGATTAAATAAGCATTAACCAATATGATTTAAGAAGCCTAGATCACATTATTGGATTGATATTCAAAATATGAATTTTTTATGACTATGTAGCAAAAACACCACCCAATGGATCTTCTTTCTATCATTTTCCAAATTAAAATTTAGTTCTTTTGTTTACATTTTAGATAACTTTGTTATCTAAAGGTAATTGGACTTATTAAATAGTTTCAGTTGAACTTATATAAACAATTAAAAAGATTTATATAATAGGGACCAACCTAATACCCATAGGGAGTAATCACAAGCAATAACAATAACCTATAATTATTTGGGACTCTCTTGAACAGCTCTGACCAACAAATCAAATAAATAAATAAATAAACAAATAAATAAATAAGAAAGAGAGGGTTTTTCATGCTTGGCATTGTGGATTTTGTTAGATTATCTCTGACTTGTAGATCAAGTCATACATGAAAAATTTATTTAAATTATGAATGTTTATACACAGACTGAATATGTATTTTATGTATTTGGGGGTAAATAATTAATAGTATGATTTCTGATAATTTGGTAGTCCTCTGCGGAACCCGGGTTTCTGGGAATCTCTTCTCTGGCTGGAAATGGCCAGAAGCCTGTGCCTTGTATGTAGCTGAGGTCCCAGGTCTTGACTGCAACTGTGGCAGTACCAATTCCAGTGGCAAGGGCAGCAGTAGTGGGCCACAGTGGGCATATGCAAAGGGTGACAGGTTGGTTGTGGGGTCAATGCAGCAGGGGAGGCAGGGAATGAGCCTGGCCTCATAGACAGGCCTAAGATCCAACAATGAATGCTTCGTAGAGAAAACTCCTCCCCAAAGTGTTACAACGCAGTAAAATACCCACCCTCAGAAGATTCTCAGTGAAATAACCTGTGCACGTATCCATGTGGTTAGAGACTTTATAAACATTAATGTGTCTGGTGAGATCGAGGCGTAGTTGTTTTCCATTGGATCAGTTTGAGATGATGGTGATGCTTTATTAGCATGGGGAAAAACTTCAGGTATTTTCCCTACATGACTTATTTTTATGGTCCTCCCAGTGGGGTGTCATGGCGAGGTGGTGCAGAGCATTTAGAGCTCTGCAGGGAGCTGACCATACTCTTAACATGCTAGGTTCTGATTTTCATGGGCTTTGAACTCACTCAACCTTACCAGTTCTTCTCTTTGGTAGCATGGTTCACTTGCCCCTCATAATGGTTTCAGATACTCTTACTTTTATTTTACCTTCCTCCTGCTTCTCACTAATTAGAGGCCCACATTTTAACAATTTTCTCCTTAGTTCACCATCAACTCTGATTTCCTCCTATTGCTCCTCTGCCTTCCTCCACAATGCTCCCTTTACATTCCTAGTTTCTGCTAAATTTTTAAATTGGTTAATTTATATATTTACATTTCAAACGTTATTCTCCTTCCTGGCTTCCCTTCTACAAACTCCCTATATCCCATGCCTACTCCCCCTGTTTCTAAGAGGATGCTCCTTCACCCAACCACCCACTCCCACCTCTAGTCATCAATGGTGCCTCTGTGCTGGGGCATCAAGCTTTCACAGGACTAAAGGCCTCCCAAGCACCATTGATGCCAGGTAAGGCAATCCTCTGCTCCATATGCAGCAGGAGCCATGGGTCCCTCCCTGTGTACCCAGATTGGTGGTTTAGTTCCTGGGAGCTCTTTGGGGGAGGGGTGTCTGTTTAGTTGATACTGTTCTTCCTATGGGGTTGCAAACCTCTTCAGCTCCTTCAGTTCTTCCCCTAATTCCTCTATTGGAGTCCCTGTGCTCAGTACAGACAGTTGTCTGCAAGCATCCACATCTGTATTGGTCAGGCTCTGGCAGGGCCTCTCTGGAGATAGCTATATCAGGCTGTTGTCAGCAAGTGCTACTTGGCATCAGCAAGAGAGTCTGGGTTTGGTTTCTGCAAATGTGATGGATTCCTAGGTCGGGCAATCTGTGAATGGCCTTTCCTTCGGTCTTTGCTCCACTCTTTGTCTCTGCATTTCCTTTAGACAGGAGTAATTCTGGATTAATATTTTTGAAATTGGTGGGTGATCCCATCCCTCAACCATGCTGATGCTCTGGAAATGGTCTCTACAGGTTCTCTATTCCCTTTGTTGAATATTCCAGCTAATGTCTTAGCCACTGGGTCCTGGAAAATTCTTGCTTTGCTGGCATCTGGGACTTTCTAGTGGCTACTTCCAGTTGCCTCTCCTCCACTGCCACACACCTCTGTTCAATTTCCTGACTCTCTGTACTTCTCCTCAGTCTCTTCCCACACCTGATCCTGCCTCTCTTTTCCCCACCTTCTCCTCTCTCCCTCCCAAGTTCCTCTTTCTCTCTCTATCTTCCATGATTGTTTCGTTGCCATTTCTAAGTAGGACTGAAGGAGGAACACACACTGTTCTTCCTTCTTCCTGAGCTTCCAATGGTCTGTGAGTTGGATGGTAGGTATTCCAAGCTTTTATCCTAATATCCACCTATCAGGGAGTACATACCATGTGTGTTCCTTGGTGACTGGGATCCCTCACTCAAGATGTTATTTTCTAGTTCTTACATTTGCCTGTGAATTTCATGAAGTCATTGTATTTAAGAGCTGAGTGGTACTCCATTGTATAAATATACACATTTTATGTATCCATTCCTCTGTTGAGGGACATCTGGGTTCTTTCCAGCTTCTGGCTACTAGAAATAAGGCTACTATCAACATAGTGGAGCATGGGCCCTTATTATATGATGGAGCATCTTTTGGATATATGTCCAGGAGGGTTATAGCTGGGTACTCAGGTAGTACTTTGTCCATTTTTTCTGAGGAATCTCTAGACTGCTTTCCAGAGTGGTTGTACTAACTTGAAATCCCACCAATAATAGAGGAGTGTTCTTCTTCCTCCACACCCTTGCCAACATCTGCTGTCACCCGAGTTTTTAATCTTAGCCATTCTGATTGGTGTGAGGTGGAATCTCAGGGACTTTTTGATTTGCATTTCCCTGATGACTGAGAATGTTGGACATTTCTTTTAGGTGCTTCACAGCCATTTAATATTCCTCACTTGAGAATTCTTTGTTTAGCACTGTACTCCATTTTTCTTTTTTATTGAATATATTCTTTATTTACATTTCAAATGTTACCCCCTTCCAAGTTTCCCCCCACTCCCAGATAGCCCCAATCCAATCCTCCCTCCCCCTACTTATATGAGGGTGTTCCTCCACCCACCCCACTCTCACCTCCCAGCCTTCCATGCCCCTACATTGGGGCATCTGTCAAGTCTTTTTAAGACCAAGGACCTTTCCTCCCATTGATGCCTGACAAGGCAATCCTCTGCTACATATGCAGCTAGAGCTATGTGTACCCCTTGCTTGATGACTTAGTCTATGGGGGCTGTGGGGTGTCTGGTTGGTTGATATTGTTGTTCTTCCTATGAGGTTACAAACTCCTTCAGCTCCTATAGTCCTTTCTCTAGCTCCTCCATTGAGGACCCTGCACTCATTCCAATGGTTGGCTATGAGCATCTCCCGCTGTATTTGTAAGGCTCTCACAGGTCCTCTCAGGAGACAGCCATTTAACATGGTTATTTGGGCTTATATACTATTGCTCTTAAACGCACCTTCAGAGCTGCAATGTAAATCCCCATTGCTAAAGATATCAGATACGTTAACACATTATTCAGTGGAACCCCACATTGCATCCAAACTTAAAGCCTCCTCCCTGAGGACTAACTTTACTGAATCTAGATGATTTCAGGCAAAGAATCCTAAAGGAGACAAGAATCAACCATTAATCCCAAATAATATGCCTATGAATGAGGACAACTTCCAGCGTGGCATGATAAACCTAAGTGTGCAGGAGAGGCAGGCAGAACTTGGTGGTAATCAAAAAATTGCTGACAGGTTTAAGACTAGATAAACAAGACGATGACAATTTCAGGTACTGGAATACTAGCCAACTACCAAGAGCTGGTAAAGTCATAGGTCATGGAAGATAAACTATAACTTCTACTTCACTGAAACAGCATAATTTCTAATGACTTTTTAATATTTCTTTCTGTGCCTATAGAAAAATAAAATATTCATCCCTTATAATAAAACCCCATTTTATAGTAAATTTAGATCATCATGGACAATATGTAGGTTCAATGCTAGCCTCAATTCATGCATCACAGTTCAGGCATCTATGACTTAGGAAACTTCATGAAGGAGAGGGTAGAAAGAATTTAAGAGTCAAAATTCTACTGTGATATAGTCTCTCTTGGAATTGCCCGAAAAAAAAGGCTGCAGTAATGGCAATATCATGAAAGAAGAAATGTGTGTGTGAGGTCCCACCACCAGACAAAGAAATCCAGGAACTAAAGACTGCTTGGAGAAATGCAACTTAACCCTTCCAGGTATGAACCTCCTTATTTGTCCAATGCAGAATGGCTAGCCTTGAAACCATATTTATAGAAAGAGCAGAAACATACACAGGAGGCTGTATGTATTTGTTTATGTGTATTCTTGCATTCATACATACAAATGCACCTAGTAATAATAGTGATAGTCAAAGAAAAGACGACAATCACTTTGAATGAGGGAGTTTACCTGGAAGGTGTTAGAGGAAGAGTAGCTGGGAGAGGCTTGAGAGTGGGAAAAGGGAACTAAATTCAAATCTATTTTAATAAAAAACATTAAAATATTTTTTAAAGTAAACTTTCAGGTAAACTACTTTACAGAAAATTACAAATATCCCACTCCTGACATCTAAATACAAAAACAGATAATGAAGAATTCTTCCAGAATATATATTTCATTTTGTTTTCGTTTCACATTCTGAGTTCCTCTTAACAGATCAGTTTGTTTAAAGATTGTCTACTAAAGGGTGTCTGGCTGAAAGATGATTCTGTTCAAAACAAGAAGCATTAAAAATGTTCAAGGCTGCTGGCCATTGGAAATCAATCAGAAATAAAGATAAAACATTCACCCATCTTAATGGATATCAATAACACATAGGATTCCATTTATGCAATTTTGATTTGTAGGCACCAATTTTATTTTCTTTTTTATTACCAGAACACCTGAGATTCAGTGCCACTTTCATCACAAATATGTTTATAATTCTAAAATAAAACAAGAGTAACAGCAACAAAAAACATCAATTATTCTAAATCTTATTTCATCAACTGTCAAATTAACCTTAAATCCGCAAGGTCATTTCAAATATTTATTTTTTTTACAAGAAGTATACTTCTAATATTGAACTTTTGAGTGACTGATCAGTAAATTAATGAAATAAGTGAAAATTTTAAGTTGTCATAGCATAAAAATCTAAACACCTGAAGGTAGATAACAATTGTTAGCCAGAGTTTATCATTGTATGTCAGCCATAGTGTCCTTAAACTTGGGATTATATGTTGTTATGGTTTCTATATGCTCAGTCTCGGGAGTGACACTATTAGAAGGTGCGGCAGTGCTAGAGTAGGCGTGACCTTGTTTGAGTAGGTGTGCTACTCTGGGTTTGGACTTTAGGGCCCTCATCCTAGTTGCCTAGTTGCCTAGTTGCCTAGTTGCCAATATTCTGCTAGCAGCCTTCAGATGAAGATATAGAACTCTCAGCTTCTTCTGCACCATGCCTGCCTAGATGGTGCCATGCTCCTGCCTTGATGGTAATGGAATGAACCTCTGACCCTGTAAGCCAGTCCCAACTAAATGTTGTCCTTACAAGAGTTGCCTTAGTTATAGTGCCTCTTCACAGCAGTAAAACTTTAAGATGTGTATATAATTTTTCTTGTTTTCATTCATTCATTCATTCATTCATTCATTCATTCATTCATTTTATATCTTGAGATCAGCCCCTCATCCTACTACCACTTCACAGATATCTTCCCTCCATTTACCCCTTGCCTCCATCTTTGAAAAGAGGAAGCCCCTCCAACTGGGTTTTACCCCCACACCTCTCTCACAGGACATCAAGTCACTGCCGCACTAGGTACATACTCTTCCACTGACACCAGGTTAGGCAATCCCGTTAGGGAAAAAGGATCCAAAAGTAGGCAACAGAATCAGGGACAGCCCTGCTCCAGTTAGGTATTAATACCAAGCTATACATATGCTACATATATGCATGGGTCCTAGGTACAGCCCATGTTTGATCTTTGGTTGGTAGTTCAGTCTCTGGGAGCTCCCAAGGGTCCAGGTTATTTGACTCTGTTGGTCATCCTATAAAGTCCCTATCTTCTTCTGTTCACTCAATACTTCCAAGAACTCTTCCTTAAGACTTGTTGAGCACCATCTAATGTTTGCTTGTGGGTCTTTGTATCTGTTTCTACTGGCTATTGGGTGGTACCTCTCAGAGAACAGTTATACTAGTCTCCTGTTGGCAAGCCAAAGAGAGTAAGTATCATTAATAGTTTCGGGGATTGTTTCTTGCCCATGGGATTGCTCTAAATTTGGGCAAGTCCTTGGCTGGCCATACCCTCCAACTCTGCTCTATATTTGTCCCTGCACATTGTGCAGTCAGAACACATTTTGGGTCAAAAGTTTTGTGGGTGGGTTGTTGTCCTTATCTCTCAACTGAGAGTCCTGCCTTGCTACAAGAAGTGGCCATTTCAGGAGGCATATTCCCAACTGCTAAGAATCTCAGCTCAAGTGGTCCCATAGATATTCAGCATACTCTTCTTCATCACAGCTCTCTGACATGTGCTAGAAATGTCCCACCACCACTGTCAAATGACAATTTCTGTTCTCTGCTCTTCCTACATACAATGCCCTCTGGMCAATTCCCCTCCCCCAATTTCCTCTCCAATAGTTTCTCTCCACCTCTAATATCTATTTCCCCATCTGAGAAAGATTCAACCATCCTCCCTTGGGTTCTCTTTATTTGGATTTTTGGTCTGTAGATTGTAGTGTGGTTATCCTGTACTTTATATCTAATAACCATTTATAAGGGAGTATATAACATGCATGTCCTTTTGGGTAAGTTACCACACCAAGGATGATATTTTCTAGTTCCATCAATTTGCTTGCAAAATTCATAATGTCCTTATTTTTAATTGCTGAATAGTATTACATTATGTAAATGAACAATATTTTACTTGGGATATGTGTATGTAATTTCTGATCCTCAACTTCTTCAAAGGTTAAATTAATCTTATTAAGATATAAGAAAGTACATGAAAGTCATTTTCCAATAAGAAAATACTACATAATTCTACCAGTTTAGTTGTGCTCTCTGGAAAAGTTTCCAAGTTTTATTGTTTTTCAACTAACCTTCACTAGTCTTCGGAGCCACGGACAAGCTTAGTAATTTTGTTAGGTAGCTGCCTCCTAGATAGCTGATTTAGCTAATATAATTCAGAACAAATGCTTGAAAGAAATTTCAACTGCAGTTACCAACATTTTATTCCTCATTTATTTCAAGTCTCAGGTCACATAAAAGAACCTTAAGAAAGGAACTAAACACACACAAAAAAATCTTTCTCAACAAATAATAAATTCACCTGAACTATGTTAAAATATATCAAATACTGTACACAAGTATTGGCTTTGTCATGAAAGCTAGCAAAGCTATTCTGGAGTTTATTTCAACTGCAACCTCCCTCTAAGACATAAAGACTTTTTTTAAAGGCAATTTTATAAGAAATGGGAATTTGATTTTATATGGTATGCTTCATCCTCTGAGTTTTCAAAAGAACATCACACAGCAACGTGTTAGGTGCTTGCTTGTAGAGAGTACTGCAGGATTCCAGAGCCTCTGAGAAGTAGGCAATGCTTCTTGCTGCTCTCTGATCAGCTGACTTTTTGTTACTAGGAGCCAGTGGTATGTTTGGATGTAGAAAAAGCTCCAAAAAAGGGCAGTCACTTCACAGAAAGGTGTGCATAGTGAAAATAGTCTAAGAACCAACTAGAGCAAAAAAGTTTCAGGAATGGAGTAATGAAAAAGATCCAATAAAGAGCAGAGAAACCTGCTGTGGATCTAGCTTAAGAAACACGGATGGGCCTGAATTCATCAGGAATTCAAAATCAGCTGCTTTGTGGTATATTTTTGTCTTTAACTTGGAAGCACCTTTAGCAGGAATGAAACAGTTTAGCTCTTCTTAATGCTTGCTGGGCTCTTTCTGTTCTCTCAAACATTTAGTCAAGACCACTATCACAGAAGTCTGTCATGCTTAAGTTTTTCATTGGTTTTTTTGAATACATTCTGTGTCACTGAGTTCACAAAACACAAATCATGAGATTAGATTAAACATGTCACTTTCCTGAAGTGTACAATATTCAATAAATAGCCTGCAGAGGAGATGATAGCCAGCAGCATAGAACAATTAGAACACTTTAAGCTAAATGAGAAAATTGGTTCTCCATACTGTGTGCTCTCATAGTTCTCTTTCCACATTATGCCACTTAAGACTTTGTTTTATAGTGTGTGCATATAAATGTCCATTTTCGAAAACTGTGATTTTTGAGGATTTGAGTATTTCTAAAATAAATATTGTATCTGAAAAAATTATATTATATTCCCTCTTTCCTTTCCTACTCCCAGTCTTTCCTAATTATCTGCCTTCATAGTCTCCCCATGTATACTCCACTCTCAAGTTGATCACCTCTTTTACTTTGATTATTATTGCTATTGTTAGTATTGTTACATGCATATTGCATAGATGTATGCATTAGCATACAAGCATATAAAATGCAAATTGCTCCATTCATTTTTGTTGATGGTGTGTATGTGATTCAAAGCTCTTCACTCTTCATTGGACAATGAGTAGGAAGGATCATGTTTAGAAAAGGATAGTTACTTCCTAGTAGTTTTTTGTCAAGGGGGTGGTAATTCACAAAAATGTGCTCTTTTCATATTAACCTGTCCATTGATATTGCCATTGTTCCTGTCTTGTTTATACAGACATGTCCAAGAGAGTTTGTTCCACAGCAGACATTCTGGTATTTGGGTTCATTGTTTCTTTTAGCTTCTTTCCTGACATTCCCTGAGCCCTAGATTTGATAACTGTGAAGTAGATGCATATGTTTGAACTAGCCTCTTCTTTTTCTGTTGATATTTACATTGTATCCAGTTAGGGTTTTCTGTGATAGTCTCCATTTGATATAATAGATTTCTTTGAAGAAAGCTGGTAGCTTCACATTTATGCATGTTCAAAAAGATAGAAAGCTATTACACTCATCTGGCAAAGTGGTAGTAGTAGAGTCTTCTTAAGTCCATGTTCACACTAAGCCCCAGGAAGATGTATAGTAGCAGGAATTATGTACCTTCTGTTGAGTGGGATTAAAGTCCAAATAGAAGGCTGTTGGTTAACTTGTTATCATCAATGTCCAACTGTCACTTATTGCACCATTTCGGATATCTTGCTGCACTGGTCATTATCATGATTTGTAGTTGTTGATGTTAGATATCTCTGTTTAATTGCTTCTCTCTAGCAGCCTACATATTATTTTTCCCACTGTAGAGGTAGGCCAAAACAAAAGTAACAACAACAAACAAACAAACAAACAAACATGCATTCAAGTATCATCTCTCATTGTTGGATTTCCATGGCCTATTTTTTTCAGCTTCCCCTAATAGACAGACATCAAAGTACTAGATCAATAGTCTATTGGAAACGTCTTACATTCACTTTCATATTTCTGATCTCAAAAGTAAACATGACAGTCAAAACTTTGTGTTATTGTTTAAATGCCTTATAAATATATAGTTGCATGTATGAATTTATATATGAATAAACTAAGGTATGAATAATGCAGATGGATCTATACTTCTCTAAGGAGAGTGCATTAAAATCTAATTTACAATGATAAGCAAAAACCCATAAATTTCCTGACATTCTAAAATTTGAAGAATCCCGGATAAAATATTTTCATCCTACAAATATATAGAAAATATAGAAATTGATAGTTTTATTTAATGTAATATTTTCCAAATTTATTTTACTTATGGTATTTCCTTCTAGTCTTTTTTTGTCTTTTTATCTTTTCTTCTAGAGTTTTATTTTTACTTTTGCTTGATGTGTGTATGTATGCATGCCTGTGCATGCTCATGCATGAGAGCATGAGTGTATGCATGTGTGTTTGTGTGTGTGTGTATGCTTGCGTGCATGTGTGTGCTCATAGATGCAGATAGAGGCTAGAAGATGACATGCCATTCCATGGAGCTGGGGTTCCATGCAACTGATTGTGAGAATCCTGGCATGGGCAACTCAATGTAGTTCTATAAAAGAACAGCAAGTAGTAAGCATTCTTAACCATTGAGTCATCTCTCCAGACCCCGTTTCATTTCTTTGTCATATTTCTCTTTTTCTTCCCTCTCGTGAGATTCTCCAAAGAAGAATTCATACTTCTCCCAAAGTCAAGTAATTATGACACACACATAAAATCTGAGAATCTCTAGGATAGAATGGCATATGTTCTGAGTCTTTCAGTTACTATCTTGGAACTGGAAAAGTTCATAGAACCAGACAGAAGACAAACAGCTTCTAAGTTCACAAGTTCAGCACTGTGGCAGACTGAATCATTTGTCATGTTCTTGAGAGTTTAATATAAGCTTTTGATAGTGTACTCTTCTCCAGTGTTTCGAGGTTTCCAGAGATATTTCAAACAACTCATCTGAAGGGGTTAGGTTGGATGGAAGGCACAGTTTCAGTAACTGAATCAAAAGCTGGGAATGTTTTATTTGAGATCAGGGACAGACACAGAGCTGTGTGCATTTCTCAACCTGAGAAAAATCTGAAGAAATCAAGAGTCAGTTCTCAGCACTGACTCAATGTCCCTGAAATGGTGAGGATGAAATCTCATTGTTCTGAGTAGCAACAAAATAAAATATTTTTGAACACCTTTCCCTGACAGGTTTGAAAAAAGCAGAGGAAGCACCGGAAGATAGAGTTGCTGGCTACAAATGCTGGGAATGGATGTATTGAGAGCAGTTATTTTAGTGGTGGTGGTGATAAAAATTAAATGGGGCCTTATGGGAATGTACATTTCCTCAGAAAGTACTGGAACAAATGTACATTTTAAAAGCATTCTCACTGCCTAGGGAGACATGGCAGGAAATGCCAAGTCAGAAAAGGGCTGAAATGGTGAAATGAGAGAGACCAAAACAAGGTACAGTTTGCAAATACATTGAGGGTTACCTGGGGCAGCCTGTAAAGTACTCAGTTCTAGAAAGGCAAGGAAAAGACAGAGGGCAAAGAACAAAGAAAGGGAAATGAGGTAAAAAAAATAAGAAAATAAAGTGATAAGAATTTGAAAAGTTATGAGACCCAGAGGAAAAGAGAGCGAACGAGGAATGTGCATCACTACTAATTAATAAGACATTGTTTGATAAAATTTCCACGGTTTTAGAATCAGGTAAACCAAGTTGAGCATCTATCTCATCTCCACAGTAGGTGTAGACCTCACAGAAATCACACAATTTCCCCAAATACTCTTTCTCATGTTAAAATCATAATATAAATGAATATTCCTCATTTAGTTTAAATTAAATAATTGTCATAAGGATCTGAAAGAGCCCCTGACAAATGGATAACACTTAAGCCAGTCCACTTAAAAATTCGGTAGAATAAATTCTCTGACAAAAAGAACACGGCAATATTCGTGGCTTGAGAGTTCTAGCCATGTACGTCAGTTTCTATTCTGTTTGTAGTAGGGTCATCACCAACTTGACACATGCTTCAGATAGTTCTGCTAAATGTATGTTCTATAGAGCATAAATTCCATTGATATACTGTAAAAGAATATACATACAAGTGCAATAATAATTACTAAAAAATGAAGATGCAAGAAGTTGAAGGATAGGTAAGGGTATATGGGAGGGTTTGAAGAAAGGAAAGGGAAGGATAAATGTAATTAAATTATACTAAAAAGCTGAATCTTAAAAAATATATATGGACTATATATATCTCATATCTCATATGTGTATATGTATGAATGACCTGAAATTAAAAAAAAAAAAAAACAACAGATGTGATGGGAAATTTAGGTAAGCATTCAAATTTAAAAGAAGCATCTCTTAGTACAGATGAGCATCTCATTATATAGGACTAGACATTAAAGGAAGCCTCAAAGGAGGGCTTTTCACCTCTGTAGGTGAGCATATGTTTGTACACAACTTTTCTGTAGGACTCCCACACAGTCCCAGGAAGAACAAGTCTTGATGTATTTGCACTGAAATCCCTAAAGTTCTTAGATCTATGCCAGATTTAATCTAGGAAGTAGAGATACCCAAACCTAGTTTATCATCTGCATGGAACAGAATTTGATCTGAAGGGAGGAAAAAAAATCATAGTATAAAAGCCTAGAATTACAGGGTTTAAAGAAAGTTTATCAAGGACAAGATTAGAAACAACAACAATATAAACCTTTGTCTAGAGTCTTTAGTCTTAAGTATGTTCACATACTAAAGACAACAAAATATCTGTTTCAAAAAGAAACTTGTCCATCTTTATTTAATGTAGTTTACTTAAAATATCCTTGTCCCTATAATCTGTTGCTAACAGAATGCATCATAGAATGATCTATGATGCCTGGGGCATGCGGAAGGTGGAGATGAAAAGAAGGATGCCTCAAGCTGAATTGCAGCAGACTCTAAGGAATGGGGAATCTACTCGGTCCCATTTCAGAAGTAAGGAATGATGAGATTGAAGAAATAAACATATACACAGTTGTTATGTAATGTGCCTCATTCTTTACCTTCTCAATTTAATACAGTGGTCTCATAACTAGTTGGCTCCCAAGGTTGACATTGACTACCATGTCACTAAGTTGCTTGCTTCTGAAGCCTTAGTCCTGTTAGTACCGCAGGGAAATGTACATTCATACTGGATATTGAGGAAGAGCCAATGGAGAAAGCACACGGATGAGATGCAGCTTGACTATAAAGGGAAGGATGCTTGGAGAATGATCGCAGGATACTACTTTTGCCAACTCTGAAGTTATTTAGTTCAATTATTTATCAAAACCTTTTCATTTCTGTGAGACAAGTTGGGAGTGGTTGTCAATCACCAGTGACCTTTCCTCACAAGGCCTGTGTTGTGAGGAAACAAGAAGCAGTGTATATGGTATATGAATGAACTTGGTGTGGAGACCAACACTTTTTTCCACTTAGCATTCTTGTCCACATAGTCCACATCAAATAATTCCATATTCTTTTAATTTTGTTTTAAATTTGACCGTGACACGTTAAAGACCTTCAGCAATTTTATATTTCATTTGTAGGAAAGAATAACTGTTTTGGAGGATATGACTACTAAGTGATTAAGCATATGTATTTATACACACATTCATACATACTTACTCCCACATACATGATTTGTGTAGGATTCGTGTAGATGCAGTGATCCTGTTTGCCATTATAAAAAAGAGAAAAAAAACTTTAGAGATTTTAATGAATATGGAAATGATGAAATCTTCTATTTTTAAATTTAAGATCATATTTTACTTATTCACTTCACTTCTCACTCACTGTTCCCGTCCGACAATCCATCCCTCACCTCTCCTTCTCCTCTGACCAGTTGGGGCAATCTCTGTGAATTGCTCAACCCTGGCATTTCAAGTCTATGCAAAATAGGAGCTTCCTCTCCCAGTGAGGCCAGACATGGCAGCCCTGCTAGAAGAACATATACCATGTACAGGAAACAGCTTTTGGGATAGCTGTCATTCTAGTTGTCTGGGACCTATATTAAGACCAAGTTGAAGATCTGGTACATATGTGGAGGTAGGACCAAGTCCACCCTGTGTGTGTTCATTGGTTGGGGATTCAGACTCTGAGAGTTCCAAGGGTGCAAGTTAGTTGACTGTTGATATTCCAGTGGAGTTCCTATCCCCTTGGAAGCCCACAATCCTTCGTCCTGTTCTTTTATAAGCATTCCAAACTCCATCCACTATTTGGATATGGATTTAGATAACTTTCTGAGTCAGCTGCTGAATGGAGCCAGTCAGATGACAGCATGTTTCTGTCTACAAGCATAACAGAATCACAAGCCATTTCACTGCTGGGTGTGTACCCATGAAATAGGTCTGAAGTTGGTGTAGTTATTGGATAGCCATTCCTTGTGTGTCTTACCCATCCTCTATGACTGTATTATTTTCTTTTAAAAAAATTGGATATTTTATTTATTTACATTTCAGATGTTTTCCCATTTCCTGTTTTTTTCTCCACAAACCCACGATCCCATTACCCCTCACCCAACATCAATGGTGTTACCCCATCCACCCACCCACCCACTCATCCAATCCCACCTCACTCCCCTAGCATTTCCCTACACTGGGGCATTAATCCTCCATAGGACCAAGGACATACCCTCCCATTGATACCAGATAAGACCATCTTCTGCTAAATATGCAACAGGAGCCATTGGTCCAAACCTGTGAAATCTAGTTGGTGATTTAGCCCCTGGGAGCTCTTGGGGGTCTGGTTGGTTGATATTGTTGCTCTTCCTATGGGGTGGCAAACCTCTTTAGCTCTTTCAGTCTTTCCCTTAACTCCTCCATTGGAGTCCCCATGCACAGTCTGATGGTTCTCTGAAGGCATCTTCATCAGTATTGGTGAGGGCTTTGGCAGAACCTCTCAGAAAACAGCTATATCAGACTCCTGTCAGCAAGGACTTCTTGGCATCAGCAATAGTGTCTGGGTTTGGTGTCTGCATATGGGAAGGGTCCCCAAGTGGGCAGTCTCTGATGGCCTTTCCTTCAGTCTCTGTTCCATCTTTTGTCCCTGCATTTCTTTTAGACAGAAGCAATTCTGTGTTAATATTTTTGAGATGGTTGGTGGCACCATCTCTCAACGAGGGGCCTTGTCTAATCTCTGGATGTGGTGTCTATAGGTTCTCTCTCCCCTATGTTGGCAATTTCAGCAAATGTCATCTATAATGGGTCCTAGTAGCCACTTGCTTTCCTGGTATCTGGGACTATCCAGTGGCTATCCTCAGTTCCCCATCCCCCATGGCTATACATTTTTGTTCATTTCCTGACCCCTGTACTCCTACAACATATCCTCTCATACCTGATCCTGCCAACTTTTTCCCTCTGCCTCCTTTTTTTCTCCCAAGTTCCTCCTACTGTCTACCTCCCATGATTATTTTGCTCTCCATTCTAAACTTCCTTCTTCTGGAGCTTTGGTCTGAGATTTACATAGTGGGTATTCCCAGCTTTAGCCTAATATCCACTTATCAGTGAGTGCATACCATGTGTGTTCTTTTGTGATTAGGTTACCTCACTCAGGATAATATTTTCTACTTTTATCCATTTGCCTGTGAATTTTATGAAGTCATTGTTTATAATAGCTGAACAGTACTCCACAGTGTAAATGTACCACATTTTCTGTATCCACATCACTGTTGAGAGACATCTAGGTTGTTTCAGTGTACTGGCAACTGTAAGTGATGCTGCTATGAACATAGTGGAGCATATGCCTAGGAATGGTATAGCTGGGTCCTCTGGCAGTACTATGTCTAATTTTCTGAGGAACCACCAAACTGATTTCCAGAGTGGTTTTACCAGCTTGAAATCCCACTAGCAATGGAGAAGTGTTCCTCTTTCTCCACATCCTGTCCAGCATCTGCTGTTCCCTTAGTTTTTCATCTTAGCCATTCTGACTGGTGTGAGGTGGAATCTCAGTGTTGTTTTGATTCACCTTTCCCTGTTAACTAAGGATGCTGAACATTTCTTTAGGTGCTTCAGAGCCAATCTTGTTTTCTCAGTTGAGAATTCTCTGTTTAGCTCTGTACCTCATTTTTAATAGGGTTATTTGACTCTCTGGAATCTAACTTCTTGAGTTCCTTGTATGCATTGGATATTAGCCCTCTATCAAATGTAAGAATGGTAAAGATCTTTTCCCAATCTGTTGGTTGCTGTTTTGTTTGACAGTGTCCTTTGCCTTACAGAAGCATTGCAATTTTATGAGGTCCCAATTGTTAATTGTTGATCTTATATTAGGTAAAGTGTATCCTGTTTTATGTGGAGTTCCTTTATCCACTTGAAGCTGCGCTTTCTACAGGGAAATAAGAATGAATCAATTTACATTTTCTACACACTGACTGCCAGTTGATCCACCACCATTTCCTGAAAATGCTGTCTTTGTTTCCACTGAATGGTTTTAGCTCCTTTGTCAAATATCAAGTGACCACAGGTGTGTAGGTTCATTGCTGGATCTTCATTTCTATCCCATTTATCTACCTGCCTGTCTCTGTACCAATACCATGCAGGTTTTCTCATTATTGCTCTGTAGTACACCATAAGGTCAGGGATGGTGATTCCCCCAAATATTCTTTTACAGTTGAGAATAATTTTTGCTATCATGAGTTTTTGGTTATTCCAAGTGAATTGCAAGCTATTCTCTTTTAACTATATGAAGAATTGAATTGAAATTTTGATGGGGATTGCATTGAATCTGTAGAATACTTTTGGCAAGATGGCAATTATTAATCTTGCCAATCCATAAGCATTGGAGATCTTTCCATCTTCTTAGGTTTTCTTTGATTTTTTTCTTCAGAGACTTGAAGTTCTTGTCATATAGATCTTTTACTTTCTTGGGTTTAGTCACAACAAGATATTTTATATTATTTGTGACTATTGTGACAGGTTTAGTTTCCCTAATTTGTTCCTCAAACTATTTATTCTTTAAGTAGAGAGAGACTGCTAATTTGTGTGAGTTAATTTTATACCCCAGCCACTTTTGTAGTTGTTTATGATTTGTAGGAGTTCTCTGGTATAATGCTTGGAGTTGCTTAAGTAAACTATCATATCATCTGCAAATAGCGACATTTCCTTTCCAATATGTATCCCTTTGACCATCTTTTGTTGTCTAATTGCTCTGGCCAAGAATTTGAGTACTGTATTGACTAGGTAGAGAGAGAGAGAGTGGACAGCCTTGTTTAGTACCTGATTTTAGTGGGATTGCTTCAAGTTTCTCTCCATTTAGTTTGATGTTTGCTACTGGTTTGCTGTATATTGTTTTTACTATGCTTAGGTACAGACCTTGA
This sequence comes from Apodemus speciosus, assembly GCA_002335545.1. Classification (NCBI taxonomy): domain Eukaryota; kingdom Metazoa; phylum Chordata; class Mammalia; order Rodentia; family Muridae; genus Apodemus; species Apodemus speciosus. The sequence goes on along the minus strand of BDUI01000571.1, from coordinate 36,261 downwards.
CTTCCTGATCTTTCCAAGACTTTTATCATGAAGGATGTTGACTTTTGTCAAATGAGTTTCCACTCCCTAATGAGAGTACCATGTGTCTTTTCTTTGAGTTTATTTGAATAGTAAATTAAGTTAATGAATTTCCATATATTGAACCATCCCTGCTTCCCTAGGATGAAGGTTACTTGATTGTGTTGAATGATCATTTTGATGTGTTCTTGGATTTGGCTTGTGATAATTTTATTGGGTATTTTGCATCAATATTCATAAGGGAAATTGGTCTGAAATTCTCTTTCTTTATTAGGTCTTTGCATGGTTTATGCATCAAATAACTGTGTCTTCATAGAACAAATTAGGTAGTTCCTTCTGTTTCTATTTTGTGGAATAGTTAAAGAGTGTTCGTATGAGGTACTCTTTGAAGATTTGATAGAACTCTACACTAAACCCATCTGGTACTGAGCTTTCTTTTTTGGTTGGGAGACTATCAATGACTGCTTCTATTTCTTTAGGGGTTAAGGGACTGTTTAGATCATTTATCTGATCCTTATTTAGCTTTGCTACCTGGTATCTGTCTGGAAAATCATCCATTTAATCCAGATTTTCCAGTTTTGCTAAGTATAGCCTTCTGATGTAGGAACTGATGTTTTTTTTTTTTTTTTTTTTTAATTTCCTAGTTTTCTGTTGGTATATCTCCCTCTTCAGTTCTGATTTTGTTCATTTGGATATAGGCTCTGTACCCTATGGTTAGTCCAGCTAAGTGTTTTTCTATCTTGTTGAGACTCTCAAAGAACGAGCTACAGGTTTTGTTGATTCTTTGGATAGTTCTTTTGTTCCACCTTGGTGGATTTCAGTCCTGAGTTTGATTTTTGCTTGTCAGCTACTCACCATGGGTGTATTTCCTTCTTTTGGTTCTGGAGCTTTCCCATGTGCTGTTAAGCTGCTAATGCATTCTCTTTCCAGTTTCTTTTTGGAACTACTCAGAACTATGAGTTTTCCTCTTAGGACTGCTTTCATCGTGTCCCATAAGTTTGTCTGTTTTATTTTCTTCCCTGAAAAAAGTTATCATTGAGTGGAGAGTTGTTGCACTTCTATGTGTATGTGGGCTTTCTGTTGCTTTTGTTGTTATAGAAGACTAGCCTTATTAATGTTGATCTGATTGGATGCATGGCATTGTTTCAATCTGCTTCTATATGTCGACGCTTGGCTTATGACCTATTATATGGTTAGTTTTCCAGCAGGTACCATGAGTTGTTGAGAAGAAGGTATATTCATTAGTCATGAGATGAAATGTTCTATACATATCTGCGAAATCCACTTGGTTCATAACTTCTGTTAGTTTCACCGTGTCTCTGTTTAGTTTTTGTTTTCATGATCTGTCCATTAATGAGAATGAGGTGTTGAAGTTTCCCACTATTATTGTGTGAGGTACAATGAATGCTTTGAGCTTTAGTAAAGTTTCTTTTATGATGGCGGGTGTCCTTGCAGTTGCAGCATATATGTTTAGAATTGAGATTTCTTCTTGGTTGATTTTTCCTTTGTTGAGTGTAAAGTGTCCTTCCTCATCATATCTGATGACTTTTTCTTGAAAGTGAAATTTATTAGATATTATATTGACTACTCCAGCTTGATTATTGGGAACATTTGCTTGGACAATTTTTTTCTATCCTTTTACACTGAGATAGTGACTGTCTTTTTCACTGAGACGTGTTTCCTGTATGCAGCAAAATACTGGGTCCTGTTTACATATCCAGTCTGTTACTCTAAGTCTTTTTATTGGGGAATCCAGTCCATTGATATTATGAGACATTAAGGAAAAGTGATTGTTCCTTCCTGCTATTACCTTAGAAGTATAATTATGTTTGTGTGACTATCTTCTTTTGCGTTGGTTGAAAGAAGATTACTTTCTTACTTTTGGTAGAGTGTAGTTTCCCTCCTTGTGTTGTAGTTTTTCATTTATTATCCCTTGTAAGGCTGGATTTGTGAAAAAATACTGTTTAAATGTGGTTTTAACATGGAATATCTTGGTTTCTCCAAATATGGTAATTGAGAGTTTTGCTGGGTATGGTAGCCTGGGCTGACATTTATATTCTCTTAGGGTCTGTATGACATTTGCTCAGAATCTTCTGACTTTTATAATCTGGTGCAATTCTGATAGCTCTGACTTTATATGTTACTTGACCTTTCTCCCTTACTGTTTTTAATATTGTTTCTTTGTTCTGTGCATTTGGTGTTTTGATTATTGTGTTACAAGAGGAATTTTTTCTGGTTCAATCTTTTTGGATTTCTCTATGCTTCTTGTTTGTTTATGGGCATCTCTTTCTTTAGGTTAGAGAAGTTTTCTTCTATAATTTTGTTGAAGATATTTACTGACACTTTAATTTGGGAATCTTTGTTCTATTTGATACCTCTTATCCTTAGCATTGGTCTTTTCACTGTGCCCTGGATTTCCTGAATGTTTTGAGTTAGGAACTTTTTGCATTTTGCATTTACTTTGACTGTTGTGTCAATATTTTCTATGGTATTTTCTACATCTGTGATTCTTCTTTCTCTTGTATTCTGTTAGTCATGCTTGCATCTATGATTCCTGATTTCTTTCCTAGGTTTTCTATCTTCATGGTTGTCTCCCTTTGCGATTTCTTTATTGTTTCTATTTCTATTTATAGATCCTGTATGGTTTTGTTCACTTCCTTCACCTGTTTGGTTTTATGTATATCTTTAAGGGATTTGTGTTTCCTCTTTAAGGGTTTCTATCTTTTTACATGTGTTCTCCTGTGTTTCGTTAAGTACTTATTTTTGTCACCATCATCATTATGTGATGTGATTTTTAAATTTGAATCTTGCTTTTCCAGTGTTTTCAAGTATCTTAGTTCTGCTGGTGTTGGAAGAACTTAGTTCTGCTGATGCCTATTAGCCTTGGTTTCTGTTTCTTATGTTCTTACTTTTGCCATCTGGTTATCTCTGGATTTTGCTGGTCTTACTGTCTATGACTGTAGCTTGTTCCTCCTGTGAGCATGGAAGCCTGTGATCTTAGGTGTGTCAGCACTCCTAGGAGTTGAGCTCTATCAAGTAGGGATTGGGATGTGGAGAGCTGTGATCTTAGATAGGTCAGGACTCCTGGGAGACCTGCTCTGTCCAGGTGGGATTTGGGTATAAAGAAGTGCTGTGGGCTCTGTGCAGTTCCCATTTTGGTCAGGTATTAGAACAGTAGTGGTGATCTCACCTGTGACCTCACATATGTCATCTGTCTCCTGGCATAATTGGTGTGTGGAGTGCTGGTGGCACACCATCAACTTCAGGGCACACATGCCTATATTTTCTTTAGACAGGATAAATTTTGGCTTGAAAATTTTGTTGGTAGATGAAAGTTTCTGTCACTTCACAAAGGTTCCTGCCTAGGTATAGGAGGTAGCCACTTTAGGTTCCATAACCCCAGTGCTGTGAGTCACAGAGAAGGTCACCCCCATTAATTCTTGGCCAACTCTTTTATCTCACTTCACTGTTTTGTCCTGGAGATACCCCCCTACATCTCCTTCCTCTGTCAGTTGCAGAGTTCCATTTATTTTCATGGTCATATAGCTATCTCCCCTGTCCTTTCCCACAACTGATCCTGAAGCTCTCATTCCCCTCCCAATCTCCTTCCCCCTTCCCTTTGTCCATCTTCCTCTTATGACTATTTTCTTTCCAATTCTTAGTGAAATTCAAGCTTGATTGCTTGTACCTTCCTTCCTATATTGCTTCTTTTGGTCTGTGTAGTGAGTGTAACATGGTACCTGTATTTTATGGCTAATATCCCCTTATAAGCAAGTACATACCTTCCATGTCCTTTTGGGATTGTGTTACCTTATTCAGGATGATAAAATTCATGTTGCCCTGGTTTTTAATAGCTCAATATTATCCCATTGTGTAGATGTACCACATCTTTTTGACAAGTTCTTCAGTTGAGGGACATTTAGGTTGCTTCTGGTTTCAGGTTATTATAAATAAAGCTGCTATGAGCATAGTTGAGCAAAAGTCTTTATGTGATATTAGATGATCTTTTGGGTATATGCCCAGGAATGTTATAGCTGGGCCTTGAGCTAGACCTATTCCCAGTTTTCAGAGAAACCACCAAATTGATTTCCAATGTGGTTGTACAAGTTTGCTTTCCCACCATCAGTAAAGAAGTATTTCCCCTGGCTCCACAAATGTAACAGGATTTGGTATATCTCGAGGTTTTGTTCTTAGCCATTCTGTTGGATGTCAGATTTGCATTTCCTTGACCTTTATGAACTTTGAACACTTGTTTAAGTGCTTCTCAACAATTCAAGATTCCTCTATTGAGAATTTTCTGTATCGCTTTTTAAATTGGGTTATTTGGGTGTGGTGTCTAGTTTCTTGAGTTCTTTGTAAATTTTGGGTATTAGCTTTCTGTCAGATCTTGGGTTAGTGGTGATCTGCTGATTTATCCTATTGACAATGTCCTTTACCTTACAGACTTGTTACAGTTTCGTGAGGTCCCATTTATCAATTGCTAATGTTAGAGCTGAGCCATTGGTGTTGTGTTCAGGAAATTATCTCCTGCACTAATGCATTCTTGGCTATTACCCATTTTCTTTTCTATGAGATTCAGTGTATCTTGTTCTATGATTTTATGTTGAGATCCTTGTTCAACTTGAGTTTTGTCCAGGGTGATGAATATGAATCTTTTTTGACTCTTCTACATGTAGACATCCAGTTAATTAAGCACCATTTGTGAAAACAGTTTTCATTATTATATTGTACGATTTTGGCTTCTTTATCAAAAATCAAGTGTCCATAGGTGTGGCAGTTTATTTCTGTGTCTTTGATTTGAATTCATTTATCAACATGTTTGTTTCTGTACAAACACAAAGTATGTTTCATCACTATTGTTACGTAGAACAGCTTGATGTCAGGGATGTGGATTACTCCAGAAATTCTTTTATTGTTTTAGCTCTATTTTAGGTTCTTTGTTTTTACATATGAAGTGGAGAATTGTTTTTTCTTGGACTATAAAAATTTTATGGACTTTTGATTGGTATTTTTTAAACCTGGTCATTATTTTGGTAAAAATTACCATATTTACTAGGTTTATCCTACCTATTCAAGCACATGAGAAAGCTTTCAATCTTCTGATATTGTCTTCTATTTCTTTCTTTAGGGAATTAAAGTTCTTGTCATACAGATCTTTTACTTGCTTGATTAGAGTTGCATCAAGAAATTTCATAGGATTCATGGTTATTGTAAAGGGTATAGTTTCTCTAATTTCTTTCTCAGCCCATTCATAATTAATACAAAGCAGGGATACAGTATTTTTGAGTTAATTTTTTTATCCAGTCACTTGTCTGAAGGTGTTTATCAGCTGTAGGTGTTCTATGATAATGTATTTGGGGTCACTTATATGTACTATCATATCATCTTCAAGTAGCAATGCTTCCTTTCCAATTTGTATCCCCTGGATACCCTTTACTTGTATTATTGCTCTGGGTAGAGTTTCAAGAATTATATTGATAGGGAGCAGGTAGACAGCCTTGTTTAGTCCCTAATTTTAGTGGAATTGCTTTAAGTTTATCTCCATTTATTTGGATGTTGGCTATTAACTAGCTGTATATTGTTTTGACTATGTTGAGGTATGTGTTCTGTATTCTTGATTCTTCAATAATCATTTACATCACAGGATGCTGGATATTATCAAAGATCTTTTCAGAATCTAAAGAGATTCAGTTTGTTTATATGGTGGATTTAGTAGATGGATTCTCATATATTGAACTATCCTTGTATCCCTGGGATACAACCTAATTTATCTTGATGGCTGATGTCTTTGATATGTTCCTGAATTTGGTTTGCAAGATAGAGGGCATTATTTAAATTTTCTTGTATTTGATGAGGCATGCTTTGTGACAGCCTATATGATAATTTTGGAGAAATTTCCATGGGATACTGAGAAGAAATTATATTCTTTTGTGTTTGAGTAAAATACTCTAAAGATATCTTTTAGGCTTCCACGGCTGCCCGCCCTTTCTACTATGGCAGAATCTTGCCAGGTCTGTCACAATGAAGACACCATTTCCTGATATTTCCTAGAGAACCTGCAGCATTCATGCATTTGGTGAGAATCCCCTCCCACCACTGGAGGCCCAGAGCTGCTGCTGGGGGTCCAGCAGGTCTCACTACTTAGCAACCACCAAAATCCTGCCCTCCTGAATACCACTTCCCTTCTGTTCATTCTGCCCCCTGTGCAGCCACTTGCAATTTCTCTTGTGACAGACTATTTCCAGGTCTGCGACAGTGAAGACACCATCTCTTGATAGTTCCTAGAGAACTAGCTGCACACAGGGCATTTGAGAACCAGCAGGTCTCAGGGCATTTGGGGTGCAGAGAAGTCTGGGAACAGAGAAGAACTGGTCTCCTAGGAGTTCCTACATACCTGTGTGCACAGATATACACAAGATTACAGAACAGATAAGCCACAGTCAGAGACAGCAAGACCAGCTAACACGAGAGATTTCTAGATGGCAAAAAGCAAATACAAGATCATTATCAACAGAAACCAACGCAATATGGCACCATCAGAACCCAGTTATCCCACAACAGCAATTCCTGCATACCCCAACACACCAGAAAAGCAAGAGCTGGATTTAAAATCACATCTCATGATGCTGATAGAGGACTTCAAGAAGAACATATATAACTCACTTAAAAAATACAGTAGAACATGGATCAAAAGATAGAAGACCTTAAAGAGGAAACACAAAAATCCCATAGGGAAATATGGGAGAACATGGGTCAACTGGTAGAAGACCTTTAAAAGGAATCATAAAAATCCCTTAAAGAAACACAGGAAAACATGAGTCAATGGGTAGAAGCTCTTAAAGAGTTAACACAAAAATCCCTTAAAGAACTTCAGGAAAAAACAAACAAACAAGCAAACAAACAAAAAGAATGAAGGAACAGAACAAAACTATGCAGGATCTAAAAATGGAAGTAGAAACAATCGAGAAATCACAAAGTGAGACATCTCTGGAGATAGAAAAACTTAGAACAAATTCAGGAATCATATATGTAAGTGTCTATAACAGAATACAGGAGATAGAAGAAAGAATCTCTATTAGTTTCAGTGTGTCTGGTTTTATGTGGAGGTCTTTGATCCACTTTGAGTTGAGCTTAGTACGAGGAGGTAAGAGTGGATCAATTCGCATTCTTCTGCATGCTGACCTCCAGTTGAATCAGCACCATTTGTTGAAGAGGCTATCTTTTTTCAAGCAAAAGAATATAACTTCTTTTCAGCACCTCATGGTACCGTCTCCAAAAATGACCATATAATTGGTCACAAGACAGGCCTTAACAGATACAGGAATATTGAAATAATTCCATGCATCCTATTAGATCACTTCAGCCTAAGGCGGGTTTTAAGTTCAACCAAAAACAATGGAAAGCACGCATACATATCGCCATTGAACAATGGTCTACCCAATGATAGCTTGATCAAGGAAGAAATAAATAAAGAAATTAAAGACTTTAGAATTTAATGAAAATGAGAACATATCATACCAAAACTCATGGGAAATAATGAAAGCAGTGCTAAGAGGAAAACACTCATAGCTCTAAGTGCTTCCAAAATGAAAATGTAGAGAGCTTATACTAGCAGCTTCATAAAACACCTGAAAGCTCTAGAACAAAAAGAAGCAAATACACCCAAGAGGAACAGACAGCAGGAAATCATCAAAATCAGGGCCGAAATCAACCAAATATAAACAAAAAGAAGTATACAAAGAATCAACAAAATAAGGAGCTGGATCTTTGAGAAAATCAAGAAGATAGATAAACCCTTAGCCAGACTAACTAGAGAGCACAGAGACAGTATCCAAATTAATAAAATCAGAAATGAAAAGGGAGACATAACAACCGAAACTGTGGAAATTCAAAAAAAATCATCAGATCCTACTATAAGAGATTATACTAAACAAAATTTAAAAATCTGGATAAAATGAACAATTTTCTAGATACATATGAGGTGCCAAAGTTAAAATAGGACCATTTAAACCATCTAAATAGTTCCATAAGTCCAGAAAAAATAGAAGCAGTTGTTAATAGTCTCCCAACAACAACAACAAAATAAGCTCAGGACCAGATGTGTTTAGTGGGGAATTCTACCAATCCTCAAAGAAGAGTTAATACCAATACTCTTCAAACTATTCCACAAAATAGAAACACAAGGAAAAGTCTATGAAGTCATTGACTTTTATATCTAACCTAAACAAAGGTCAAACAAGGAAAGAGAACTTCATACCAATTTCCCATATGAAAATTGATGCAAAAATACTCAATGAAATTCTGGCCAACCGAATCCAAGAATGCATCAAAATGATAATTCACCACTATCAAGTAGGCTTTATCCCAGGGATACAGGGATGGTTCAATATATGGAAACCCATCAATGTATTCTACTACATAAAAAAACTCAAAGGAAAAAAAAACACATGGTCATTTCATTAGATGCTAAAAAAATTTGACAAAATTCAGCATTCCTTCAAGATAAAAGTCTTGGAAAGCTCAGGAAATCAAGGCCCATACCTAAACAGAGTGAAAGCAATATACTGTGAACCAATAGCCAACATCAAACTATATGGAGAGAAACTTGAAGGAATCCCACTAAAATCAGGGACCATACAAGGCTGCCCACTCTTTCCCTAACTATTCAACTTGAAGTTCTAGCCAGAGCAATTACACAACAAAAGGAGGTCAAAGGGATAAAAAATTGGAAAGTAAGAAGTCAAAATATCACTATTTGGAGATGATATGATCATATCCTTAAGTGACCCCAAAAATTCCACCAGAGAACTCCTGAAGCTGATAAACAACCTCAGCAAAGCGGCTGGATAAAAAATTAACACAAACAAATCAGTAGCCTTCCTCTACTCAAAGGATAAACAAGCTGAGAAAGAAATTAGGGAAATGACACCCTTCACAAGCATCACAAATAATATTACATACCTTGGTGTGACTCTAACCAATCAAGTGAAAGATTTGTATGACAAGAACCACAAGCCTCTGAAGAAAGAAATCATAGAAGATCTCAGAAGATGAAAGATCTCCCATGCTAATGGATTGACAGGATTAATATTAGTAAAATTGGCCATCTTGTCAAAAGCAATCTAGAGAGTCAATGCAATCCCTATCAAAATTCCAAATCAATTCTTCCTAGAGCTAGAAATAGCAATCTGCAAAATCATTTGGAATAACAAAAGACCCAGCATAGGTAAAACTATTCTTCACAACAAAAGATCAACTGGGGGAATCACCATCCCTGACCTCAAGCTCTACTACAGAGCAATAGTGATGAAAACTATATGGTATTCGTACAGAGACAGGCAGAAAGATCTACAGAATAGAATTGAAGACCCAGAAATGAACCCACACTCCTAAGGTCACTTGATATTTGACAAAAGAGCTAAAAACATCTATGGGAAAAAGAAAGCATTTTAATAGATGGTGCTGGATCAACTGGAGGTAATCATGCAAAAAAATGCAAATCAACCCATTCATATCTCCTTGTACAAAGCTCAAGTCTAAGTGGATCAAGGACCTCCATATGAAATCAGATACAATGAAACTTATAGAGGAGAAAGTGGGGAAGAAAATTGAACACATGGGCACAGGGTACAATTTCCTGAATAGAACACCAATGACTTATGCTCTAAGAACAAGAATTGACAAATGAGACCTCATAAAACTGCATAGAATCTGGAAGGCAAAGGACACTGTCAATAGGACAAAATGGCAACCAACAGATTGGGAAAAAATCTTTATCAATCCTACATCTGATAGAGGGCTAATATTATCCAATGTATACAAAGATCTCAAGAAATTAGACTCCAGAGAGTCATATAACCCTGTTTAAAAATCGGGTACAAAGCTAAACAGGGAATTTTCAACTGAGGAAACTCAAATGGCTCTGATGCACCTAAAGAAATGTTCAGCATCCTTAGTTATCAGGGAAATGCAAATCAAAACAACATTGAGCATCTACCTCACACCAGTCAGAATGTCTAAGATGAAAAACTGCAGATGCTGGAGAGGATGTGGAGAAAGAGGAACACTTCTTCATTGCTGGCAGGATTGCAGGCTGGTAAAACCACTCTGGAAATCAGTTTGACAGTTCCTCAGAAAATTAGTCATAGTACTATCTTAGGAACCAGCTATACCACTCCTGGGCATATACCCAGAAGATGCTCCAACATGTAGTAAGGACACATGCTCCACTATCTTCATAGCAGCCTTATTTATGATAGCCAGAAGCTGGAAAGAACCCAGATGTCCTTCAACGGAGTAATGGATACAGAAATTGTGGTATGTATACACAATGGAGTACTATTTAGCTATCAAAAACAATGAATTCATGAAATTCTTAAGCAAAAGGATGGGACTAGAAAGTATCATCCTGAGTGAGATAACCTAATTACAAAAGAGCACACATGGTATACATTCACTGATTAGTGGATATTAGTCCAAAAGCTCAACATAAACAAGTTACAATTCACAGATCACAGGAAGCTGAAGAAGAAGGAAGACGAAAGCGGGGGTTCTGGTTGTTTGCTTCCTCTGGGAAATGGAACAAAATACTCACAGGAGCAATTATAGAGACAGTGGAGCAGAGACTGAAGGAAAGGCTACCCAGAGACTGTCCTATTTGGGGTTTCATCCTATAAACAGTCACAAAACCAACAACGCTACTATGGATGACAAGAGGTTTGTATGGAAAGGAGTCTCATCAAAGGTGCCCTGCCAGAGCCTTACAGATACAGAGGCGGATGCTAGCAGCCAATAATTGGACTGAGTGTGGGGTCCGCAATGGAGGAGTTAGAGGATGGACTGGAAGAACTAAAGGGGCTTACAGCCCCGAGGGCTCCCAGGGACTAAGCCATCAACCAAGGGGTAAACATGGTTCCAGCCAAAAGTGTGGTAGAGGAATACCTTGTTGGGTATCAGATGGAAGAGAGATTCTTGGTCCTATGAAGGCTCAATAGATGCCCCAGCATGGGGAAATTGAGTGGTGGGAGTATGTGGGACTGGGTTGGGTGAAGGGACATATTCTTGGAGGCAGGGGTTGGGAGGATGGTTTGAGGGTTTTCGGGGAGGAGGGAAATTTGAAATGTAAATGAAGAATATATTCAATAAAAAGATATTTTTAGGTGTATTTAATTCATAATGTCTGTTAGTTTCTGTATTTCTCTGTTTAGATTTTGTCTGGATGATCTATTAGAAACAATGAAGTGTTCAGGTCTTCCACTATCAATGTATTGGATTCAATGTGTTATTTGAACTTTAGCAAATTTTCTTTTCCAAATGTGTGTGCCCTTGTATTTAGGACATAGATGTTCAAAACTGATAAATCATCTTAGTAGATTTTTCCTTTGATGAGTATGAAGTGTCCTTCCCTGTTTCTCTTGATTAATTTTCATTGAAATTCTATTTTGTTAAACATTAAAATGGCTACTCCAATTTACTTCTCAGGTCCATTTGCTTGGAATACTTTTTTCAGTCCTTTTTTCCGGTGTAATATCTATCTTTCTTTCCATTTTTTAAATTTTCTATATTCTTTGTTTACATTCCAAATGCTTTCCCCTTTCCCAGTTCCCCCCTCACCATATGTCCCCTAAGTCCCCTTCCCTCTGCCCTTTCCCCAATCACCCCTCTCCCATTTCTCTGTTCTGGTACTCCTCTGTGATATTGGATCAAGTCTTTTCATGACCTAGGCCTTTCCTCCCTTCTTCTTGGGAATCATATGATTAACAAATTGTGTCTTGAGTATTCAGTATAGAATTACTTATTTCCTGTGTTTTCTTGAATGTAGTTATCTTCCTTTGAATTGGAGTTCTGATTCTAGTATTTTCTGTTGGCCTGGAATTGGGGATAGGTATTATTTGAATTTGGACTTGTCTTAAAATATCTTGTTTTCTCCATCTATGATGATTGAGAATTTTGCTGGGTATAGTAGTCTAGTTTGACATCTGTGGTTTTTTTGTTTGTTTGTTTTTTATAAGACATAAATTGTTTCTCTAAGCCCTTCTAGCTTTTAGAGTCTCTGTTATGAAGAGAAGATGGCTGTAATTCTGATACGACTGCTTGTATATAGTACCTGGATTTTTTTGTTTTGTTTTGTTTTGTTTTCAAGATAGGCTTTCTCTGTGTAGCACCGGCTGTCCTGGGACTCACTCTGTAGACCAGGCTGGCATTGAACTCAGAAATTTGTCTGCCTCTGCCTTCCAAACGCTGGGATTAAAGTCATGCACCACCACTGCCTGGAACACCTGGCATTTTTAAAACTGCCTGTATATGGTACCTGGCCTGTTTCCCTTGCTGCTTGTAAATTTCTCTCTCTCTTTTTTTTTTTTTTTTTTTTTTTTTTTTGTTCCTGGATGTTTTATTTCCTGTTTTCTTCCCTAGGTTTTCCATCTCCAGGATTTCCTGAGTTTGTGTTTTTATTACTTGTTTTTCCACTTTCATGTCTTGCACTGTTTTATTTAATTCCTTCATTTCTTTAATTATATTTTCCTGTATGTCTTTAAGGGTTTTTTTTGTTGTTGTTGTTTCATCTTTAAAGACCTTTGTCTATTTGATTGTATTTTAGTGCAATTTTAAAGGGATTTACTCATTTTCTCTCTATTGGCAACTATTATCTTTGTAAGACTGGATTTAAGTTCAGTTTCTTGTGCTTTGGCTGTGTTAGGAGATTCAGGGTGTATTCTAGCAGTATAGCCAAGCTTTGGAGGTGTGATGTTGTACTGGCTTTGTTGCTTGTGTTCATTTCAGGATCTTTAGCCATCTGGATTGTTTTGGTCCCTGGATGTTCTTGTTGTAGTAGATATTGGGAGGAGGTAAACCTTGATGGTAATGGTATGGCATCTTGGGTTGAATGGTTCCTGTCCTACAAGTCTGTATGGTTTAGGCGTCTAAGGTCAGATGAAGGTTGGGTAGGAAGTGGCAGAGGAGTGGAGGTCTTCCTAGGGTAGCAAACGGTTCCAGAAGTCTAAGTAACGAACTTAACTTCCAAACATTAGTTTGCTATATTCAGGGAGTGGAGCACAAGGATGTGTAACTTTGGTCATTTATAAAACTGACCCGACTCCAGTTAATTTTACTGAGGTGTAGATCAAGTATATCTCAATTTTAGTAATGGACTTTTTGCTTTGATATGGTGTTTGCATATTTATCTTATATTTTGTTTTCAATAATCTAGTATGCATTTTTCTGTTATGTACCTGATTCAGGTTGGCTATTACGTGAATTAGTGAAGTGACAGTGTAAAATAGATACTTGGATTCCTATGTAAGTAAATTGCTAATATTGTGAATTGTATTAGACTACAGTACTAGACTGCATTAATTTTTAAAAAGCTAGGTTGACTTTAATTACTCTATAGAAGATCAAAACATTATTGCATATGAAATATCTGGTGTGTAAATTTTATGTAAAGGTATAATTTTTCATTAAATAAGATGCTAGCTATTCCATAATTGAACATTTGTTCATTTATATACTATCTTTCTTCCTTATTATCTTATTCTAATTCTTCTTTGGCATGCTAGTTTTCCTATAACATATTGTGTGTCCAATTCTGACAGGCTACCTGACAGAGGTTTATATTTTTGCTATTATTTTTTTACGTTTACCCTTCAGGCTAGAGAGGTAGATCAGAGGTTAGGAGCACTAGTTATGTTTCCAGAGGTCTTGAGTTCAATTCCCAGAACCCACATGGTGGCTCACAACCATCTACAGTGTGATATTAAACTCTCTTCTGTCATTCAGGTATACATCCAGATAAACACTCCTATGTGTAAAATGAACAAATATGTATTTCAGTTTCAGCTCATGCGTACTATTCTTAGACTTGATGTTATTAATTCATCATTCAAAAACATATGCCATTAGGTGTCTGCATGTAAGTTGGCAAGGCATTTGTCTTATAAACACACATTATGATCTTAAGGAATTAAATGAAAAATATGACACTGATATTATTTTGGATTCAGTATATATTTATCTGTATATATAGAGACTATCTCTTATAATTGTCTTATAAATACATGTTATGATTTTAAGA
>BDUI01000570.1:154137-172178 GCA_002335545.1 Apodemus speciosus | reverse complement strand
CCCCTCAGGCCCATGGCTGAACTTGTGTGTTGACAGGTTTGAGGCAGGATCCTAACAGCTTTCTAGGGAAGGAGGGCCTGCTCTGGTTCAGCTATGAAACTATGCTACAAGCTCAGTGAATTGACCTGGAAAACATTTGAGCTTTATTACTATTTCTTAATACACTAGTCTACCTATTTCCCTCGATACCAAGGACACGGAAAGTGTTTACCGTCCTTAAATTCCCACAGCACCCTGTATTTTCAGAAACACACGATAAAAGAAAGCAGAGTCATTATGAATAGAATATGAAATAGGTGTTTGTGGTGCTCAATCATAAAAACAAAATAAAAGTACCTAATGCGACCGGGTCTGGATTGACAGGACTCTGCTGCCTGGAGTGGCTGCTGCTACCGCTGCCGCCCTTTTTCAAGTCCTCAGCATCACTGTACCGCCGGATCCAGTAATTCAGCTCTTCCCGGTCTGCTTCCTGACATCGTCTTAGTACAGTGAGGGATCGCCTTGTCTTCTCTACCATGTCCATTATGCAGTTTAACAGCTATGTGGGAAACAGCAGGTGGGGTGTAGGGATGATCATACAAATCTCCACAGAGTTAAAGCTTGGATGAGTAATGAAACACAAAGGTTTGCGGTTCAAAACACAAGGGTGGAGGAGACATAATGCTCTCTGTCTGAAGCTTTAGTGTAAGACTTTTGATGGAAAGATCTGAAATTCAGACTGAATAATTGATCAAATTCAATAGAAATGAGGAGGGACAAAAGAGGAGGTATGGATGGAGTCACAACAGGTAGATACTTAACTCACAGTGTTATGCAGTAAACTCATCCTTCCCAATACAGAGTTCATTTCACTACAAACTAAGTGGCCCTTTCTCAATAAAACAGTGGCCTGCTGATCTGCCTTCTCCCAAGGTCAAATATTTCTCTTAAGTAGCTTTCACATAAATGTATAAATCAGATCCCATGTTCTACATCAAATATTCTAATTCAGTTCCCCCTTCCCCCAAGAACAGGAAACAAAATACATTCAAAGCACTCAGAAAATCTCCTGTCCCATGTTTGTAAAGCATATTTAGCCCAAAAGATTACTGATGTCTTACATGATCAAGATGTTTCCACTCTTCTGCCCATTCTCTATCTGTTAGTCTGTGGTCAATCATTTCTTCTTGACGTGTGCCATGTAACCCTACAAATGGAGAGAAGAAGACTTAATCCCCTGAGACTCCAGCACACAGTCCATCTGCAATCGGCACAGAGCAACAACTATGGGATGTGAACACATAATGACTCAGGTAGGCGACATCACAGCTGAGAGCTGGTTTTCTACACAGCATTCCTGAACTCTTAGAAACACAATGAAATCTGGGCTCCAGGTTCTTAGATTTGAAGCAACAAGAAAGGTTTTGTCTTTTTGTTGGAGACTGAAATCCTGGGTTCAATTTCTAGCAATTAATCAATCCATCATCAAATCTGGCTATAGTACATTAAAAATAAGAACAGTTTAATCTATTTTACATGAGTGGGACTATATCTTTTCAAAAGAAGCATGGCAAAATCTCAAATTTCAACAGTTATAGGTGCATACAATCTTACTATACAGATCTAACAGGGCCCCAGGAACAAAAGCTTATGTGAAAGCCACATTCTACTTATCAAAATGATACTTATCAGAATGATGATCATTCTACTTATCAAAATATAAACAGTGAGGAAAAAACGAGATTTTTCTTTTTAGTTGTTTCATTTGTTTGTTTGTTTGTTTGTTTGTTTTTGTTTGTTTTTAAAAACAAAGTCTCACCATAAAGAACTGACTGGCATAGAACTTACTTTGGAGCCCAGGCTGGCCTTGAACTCTCAACCCTTCTGTGTCAGTCTGTGAAGTATTAGGAATTTAGTCCTGAACCACACCATACATATACATAGCACCACACCATAAGTTTTATAGAAAGAAAAAAATAAAGAAAGAAAGAAAGAAAGAAAGAAAGAAAGAAAGAAAGAAAGGAGAAGAAAGGAAGGAAGGAAGGAAGGAAGGAAGGAAGGAAGGAAGGAAGGAAGGAAGGAAGGAAGGGAAATTGACATACCAGTTATAAAATAATCAGTAAATTTTCAAAGCAAGAAACTGAAAATTCTAATTCAAGAATCCCTTGTAATAGGCCTCTTTGTATCACCGCACCTATGGACAAGAGCATCACGGGGCATCACAGGGAAATGGCTCAGTCGACAAGCTACTTACCATGCAAGCAAGAGGACGTAAATTTAGATCTTCAGCACCCATAAAAACAACAGCAACAACAACAACAACTACAACTACAACTACTACAACTACTACAACAACAACAACAACAACAACAACAACAACAACAACAACAGGACATATTTTTAATCCCAGTTTCCAGGAAGGCAGAGACAGTAGTTCTCCTAGACCTCACCATCCAGTCCAAAAAAAATCAGGGAGCTCTAGGTTCAATGAGAGACTGTCGGAAAGTACGAAAGACAGAAATTGAGAAAGATACCTGATGCTGATCGCTACACCCTACACACATGGGTGACACGGAAATGCTTACCAAGTAGGCATCTAGTTTCAGTTTCCCTAATAAATTGTCTGGCCCAAGCCTAGGCTGGCTTTGAACTTATGGCCAATCCACCTGACTCAGCTCACCAAGTGTGAAATAACAGATGTGAACTATTCTCAGCTCACCACCACCATTAGTGACTGTGAGCGGTGAACGAAGATGCCCACGAGAACACACAAGTCCCTATGTCTCACTGAAAGGGCAAAGTGTCTGATGGGGCTCACCTTACAGATCACTGAAGACAAAGACCACTACAGTCAAAGAAAGGCAATTAGCCTATGATGTCGTTTTCCACTTTAGATGGCTGATTATTCCCTGTCACTGGCTCCCATCCCTCACAGTCCTACGCTAACAGAAAACCAGGGCTGGCAAGTCTGCAGTTCCTAGACATGGAGGGTCTTCTGCAAGATCTGAATGCCACTAGACTTACAAGACACTGTGTTCCACTTATTGTGACACTTAAGTGATCTGAAATCTTTCTCTGAGCTAATTTATAGGGGAAAAAACTGATGAATCACAAGGTTGTTTTCATTCATGAATATATGTACATCTAGGACGGATTGGATTAAATAAATTCATGACAGTTCTTTCTTAGGCTAAAAAAAATATGCTAAGTATAAGACGCTTTGCATTATTTCTGTCCAATTAGAAAATATCCAGAGATACATTTCAAAAGTTAAAATTGTTAATGCCACCTATTGGCAAAAAGGGAAAACTACAAATATGTTTTACTGATTTGCATAATAGAAAAGACTCTGAGGGAAAGTAATATTTAGTTATTGCTCTGTTTGTTGTGATTATTTCAAGTTGAAATGTTTGCAAATATGCAATTTTTGTTGACTTATTTTTTTGCCTGTGTTTTCAGGGAAAAGAAGCACTAATGTTAAAATTAGTCATCATAGAAAACAACTAGAGAGTGATAAGAATATAAATGTGACAGGGACACTCATGACACTGGCATCTAGATATATGCCTGTGAGGATCAAGAATTATTGAAGTCACAAATACATCAGAACTTCAGCACACTAACTCAATACTGATACACGTGCTTAATAGCGAGGATAGTTAATGAGTGGTAGGACGTCTCTAGATAAAGGCAGTTCAGCATTTATGTAGCTGTGCTGGTATTCATCAAATAATAATAATAATAATAATAATAAATAATATGATTATTATTAGAAACGTGTTTTGGGTGAAGAAAACATAGGACTGGCTCAATGCATTTGAAGTCTGAGAGTTGTAGCTAGGTCTAACTGAATAAGAAAAGGAAAATATTAAGAAAGTGAATGTTTGAATTTATCGGTGTCTCGATTTCACACACTCAAGTTCCCATCCCCATATTGTTTTGATCATATTGATAACAGAGAAGGCCATAAAGAGGGACACAGGCATGAGTAAACAACACTTAATAAAACAAACACTTCCCATTTGTGAGATACTTGGCAGTAATGTTGAGACTTAAGTTGGTCTTAGTTTCCGAAGATTCTAGATAAATGGGACCATGTTTTAAGCTTATTGATAAAATAATACTGCTTGCAAAGTTAGATTATTCAAGAACTCTCATGAGTAATATGTCCCTTCATGTAAGAAGCATTTATACACCATACCTTTGTGGCAATATTTATACCCTCAAAGTGGCAGTTTGATGAAGCACTATAATTTGTTTCTTATACATCAAAATTGTGTTTTACATTAACACAGACTAAACTCTGCCAGACTTTAGAAAGGGTTAAGTAGTTGCACGTATCTCTAGAGATTAGCACTATTAGTTTTAATAAGCTAGTATAATTAAAAGGTGAGACACGTTGTCTGGAGAAAATTACATAAAGCCAGTAGTTGCAGACATAATTCATAAGGGGACAATTCAGATTACTACAGGAAATATAATCACTGCACATAAGTATAATTACTTCTGTACTGATTACCCTATGATGCACAGTAACTAGTACTCCACCAAATGCTAGTTGTTGCCTAAGAAAGGGGCAACTTCTTTTTTGGGGGGAAAGGCAAAAGTTTATTTCAGCTTTCAGGGTACATTCAGTGCAGCATCCAGAGAAGCCAAGGAAGACCTGGAGAACGCTACTTACTAGCTTGAAGAAGACACTTCTATGCTCACAACTGGAAATATCTTGAGCCAGTTTCCCAGTGGCCAGGTGACCTCACTACTGTTTAAAAATGAGAAGTTATACCTGGCCACAATGATGCACCCTTTCATCCTAGAATTTGGGAGAGGATCTCTATAACATTGAGACCAGTCTGGTCTATGTAGTTAGTTCCAGACTAACCAGTGTTATGTAGACAGACTCTGTCTCAAAATAAAATAAAAAAATAAAAATAAAAATGAGCTGTTACAGCTTTCGGGCATTAAGTCATAAATAAATAGTAAAGCTATCATATCTAATGTATAGGTTAAAGTATCAGTCCAGACTAATAATAGCAACTTCTGAAATCTTTTTAGAAATGCTACCTGCATGAACATTAGACAAATTGGCTACTAAGAAAGCATGAATTACATGCTTCCCCACTTGTCTGACATGCTATAAAACTGTAGAAATCACTCTTTCRGGAACCAGAAGTAGTAATTAACTATCTCACAACCAAAGCCTCTKTGATCTCTCTTCCCATTCCAATCCCCGCCCCATGCTGCTCTATAAACATGCAGAAGGCTGTACAGAGAGGCAACAAGCCCTAATATGATAACTCCTGCTTTTTAGTAATCTAGTTAGAAACATCCTATCAACTGCTACGTATCAGACATCAGCCTGTGAAGTAAACAAGAACAACTGTCACTATTATTCTAGTACCGGCCAGCTGGTGGACTGTTTCCCAGAGTTCTGCATTCTTGACTCAGCTGTCTGTTTTCCAACCTAGACTTGTGTGTTACCCACCAAATTCCAAATTCCCCATGTTAGCCAAGTTTGCCAACAACTAGTTTTGTGGTAAAGGAACACCTCCTGATGTGCAAGATCCAAAAAGGAGAGCAGTAGATTACTGTTGCAAGCTGGACTCAGTAAAAACTAGAAACTGAAAGGGTCGCCGAGAATAGCACGTTTGCTAATCACGTGATGTCATCACCTTGACTGCAGTCACATGTCACAGCCTGTTTCATTAATCCTCCTGCCTCTGATGTTTCCATCCTTGAGACTTGTTTTGCATAAGGTAATATCTCCTAAAAATATCACTTCCTACAATTTGTGAAATGAAGACATAGATGCAGGCAAATAGAATATATATTTGCCCAAAGCCATTCCTTCTGTATTCTGATATTTGATGTAAAATTGACACTAACACTTATCCCTAGCATTTGTCTATTAATATACCAAAGTATTTCTGAAGGCATACCTGTCAAGTTAGGCCCCACACAACATGTCATCTGATACTTTGGAAATATGAAATAGTATGGAGACAGGAAATGTCAAAACCAACTTTGACACCAAATTTCAGTGAAAGAAAATAAATTTAAATAAAAAGCATCTGTGGCATTGCATATGAAATCTTTTATATTGAAAAAGAATTCAAGGAAAATATATCTTACTGAAACTAGAATTGAGGGTTTTCTATTATAYTTGATGCTCTCCTCTAAAGACAAAAGGTTAAATCTGTTCTCTTAAAGCATWTAAGTGATGCTCCTGTAAATTGGTGCATACCTAGAATCCCAATGCTCAGGAGGCAGAGGGATTCTAAGTTTGAGGGCAGACTGGTTTATATAACAAGGCACTGCCTCAAAGTTTTAATTACTTAATTAATTAAAATACAAGCGATTAAAGAAGAGACACAGCATATTAGTAGACTTTCTTCATACAGGAAACAACATAAGAGAGATGCTTACTTCTATCAGATTACATGTTCAAATTCAGTTAAGAAGTGATAGCACAAATCTTCAAATAGCCAACCCCCAAAGAAGAAAACAGATCCTTCAGTCTTACCCATAGGTCTATTTCTGTCCCTGAGGTCCCTGTGGCTGGGGTGTCGATAGGAGTCCCTGTAGTGGTGGGCAATGGCCATATCATCCAAACGGTAATGCTGAGGTGGAGGTGGGGTGGGGTGAGGCAGGCCATTTGGCTGGTAGGATAAGCCATTATTTGGACTGTACCGCTGGCCTGGGCTAATAGTGCATGGTCGCTTGCTTGGATGTTCTGAGTGCAAAGGCTCTCTGTCAAAGCCATTTTCTTTGGTTCTGAGGAGGGAAGAAAAGAATTTTGTTTCATAAAGTATTCAACATATTCCAGATACTCCAATTTGAGCTTGTAATAGTCAAGAGAATATGTCTTCACTGGTCCGTGATATACAATTTAATGCTTCCCAGAGACTATACAAATACACTAAGATGCATGTTCAGCCTGAAGGGAACACCAGGCTAAGAGGAGGAAATGCCACACTTGTCATGGAACTAGCAAACACCTTTAAAGCTATAGTCCACGTGGTTAACTCACAAAGAAGAGGAAACCCAGTCTCCTTCTACAGCTGACAAGTTCATGCAAAAAGATACGTAATTTCTAACAAGCTACCCTAAGTTCACACCTACCATCCAAGACTGGGCTATATAATTAAATCCCTATTTCAAAAAAAAGTCAGAGAAAAGACCTATTGTATTATTCCATGTTGTTTTATCAGAGGAAAGCATAATTACTATCTAGATGAAGAATATACACCGATCAATTCCATCTGGCWTCTGAGTTTTGTCCCCAAGAACACCTGAGGGCTTTTTACTTGGAAACAACAGTTTGAAATGTAAGTTAATTCAAATTAAAGTTCAAAACTCAGTAATCCAGCAGCCACCTTTCAGGTCACCAGAACTAAAGGTTATAGAATTTAATCTCAAAGACACAAAATGTTTCCATATTCTATTTGTGTGCAATGACTGAACTGAACTCATGCAGTGAGTCTAGATCTTCAACACTATCTTCAGCCACTGGAAAAGAAATCAGTCCACAGTCACATGTAGATAGTTGAGACTAGAAGGAAAATATAGGTCACTTTTTTCTTTTTATTTTAGAGAGGAGTGTTGTGTTGGGGGGTTGAACCCAAGGAATAACATGGAAATTCTCTATTGATGAGTTAAGCTCCTGACCCTTACACCTACTTTATTTTAAAAYTGRGTCAATTCAACATTGGAGAGTTTACGTGKCCTGCCTGGAGTTGTTGCTTCTTACAAGAGGACCTTCACCATGTGCTGTATAGCAYTGTGAACTTGACATTCAGGAGAAATGCATTTCCCAAATGAAACCAGATACCTAATCATGGCTCCTTGATTTGCAGACACCAATAGGGCTCAAGAAACAGGTTCTCTCGCRGAATGCCTCTCTACTTAGTAACCCAATAAACTCAGTAAGGAAGAAGCAGATTGCAACTTCCTTTGTCTGGAAGCAGAGCTTGCGCACTAATGACCGAGCAGCTGGCTCCCTTCATCGAGCCAGTGAAACACTGGCAACATCTATTTTCCCAGGGAAGTCACCTCATAAGAATCTTACAGTTCACACCGGCTGCAGAATTCCAGAAGCCTTTTTCAATCATGAGCTGGTAAAAAGCTACAGAACCCATTAGACACCTTCCCTTCTTCCCTGGCATTGGGGACAGCCCTTATTTGATTATCACAAAGGAATCAATGGAGAGAACAAAACTGAATCACAGCTGTAGATAATTGGCAAGAAGACTCTACAAGGATCCCCCCCCCCAATCTGCTTCTGTAGGATGGAGTCCTAGTGACAATTTACACACACCAGCCAGGGTAAGATAAAGAGGTTGAAGAGAGGAGAGTGCGAGCACCCAAGGAACAGAGGGGAAGTCTGCAGAATTCAATGTGAAATGAGTCTATGCCCACTACAAGTTAAAGAAGGAGATGGGAGACTTGGCGGATATTGGAAACGCAGCAGTGCACGGCCACCATGGGAATGGCGGCCAGAAATCTCAGTGCTGCTCCCGTCAAGCATGTGTCTGCACTTAACATACTGACTCCATACATATTGATCACTGGAATCAGACTGAAGTATCTCGTATAGCTCAGACATTACCTAAATAATTTTTTAAAGTGGAAAGAAACATTTTAGATATTGATTTATTGTGAGCCTGTCTATGTGACTGTAATGTGTACTTTCATAACCTATACATTTTTTTGAATAACACAGTTTGACACTCAGTACATATTACCAGCATACATCAGTCGGAAAGCAGTGAAGACTATGAAGAGCTATGAACATAATGCTAACCCAGCACCTACCTTACTGGCAGTGTGGTGTAGTGGAAAGAGCACGGGACTGGAAGTCAAGAGACCTGAGAGCTAGTCCTGGCTCTTCCACGACTAGCTGTTTGACCTTGGGCAAGTCACTTAACCTCTTTGGACCTCAGTTTGCTCATCTGTAAAATGAAAGGGTTGGACTAGATCAGTGGTTTTCAAACTTTGACACCTGACGTGCACACGGGATTCTGTAGGCAATGAAGAACTGTTTGCCCTGCAAAATCAGGATTTAAAGGGCCAGCGAAACCCACTGATTATTCTTACCTGTTTTATAAAACAAGGTTCTACCTAAGATTTCATTTTTTAAAGAAAAAAAATAGTCTGCTGCTAAAAATCAAGTTTGAAAACCACTGGACTAGATGACAGCTGAGGTCCCTTCTGGTTTGAAAACCCAACAATCGAATGCTTCTGTTATGATAGTCTAGTATTATTATTATCAGTAWTAATTATTCTAACATTATTCTGTTATAATAGTCTAATGCCAATGACATTACTATAAAGATTAAAGCATTCAAGGATAATTGCTTTCTTGCCAAGTTTAAGTGTGAAACCCAGCATCTCCTGTCAGGTCTTCTACTCTTTGTTTTACAGAATGAATTATTTATAGTGTGTGTGTGTGTGTGTGTGTGTGTGTGTGTGTGTGTGTGTGTATGTGTGTGTGTAGAAATAAAAATAACTCTAAATATTTTTCAGTAGCACAAGCATTTCTATACATCAACATATCTTTGACTCATTTGTGTCACACCAGGTCAGCTTATGGCTTTTGCTTAATTTTACCTTATTTCACTGACATCAACACAACATGTAACAGTGAAAGAATCCAACCAGATCTCAAATGGATAGACTTGTTATCTATCTCCATTCTTACAAGAGCTGCTACTTTAGTGACCCAATTACATGAAACAAAGCCCATTCCCAACTCCTGAAACACGGGCACAGCTAGGTCCTGAGTTTGTCCTCTCTCTTAAAGGTCCCTGCATTCTACACTGAGTCTTCTCACTCTGACACTTGGTGACAAGCACCCTTCTTTTGGGATCTCATTCACAACAGACCACTGACGTAGACCTAAGAAGCTAAGAAGTCAGAGCTATCTAGTTACAAGTCCCACCTACTCACAGAACATGTGTCCAGAGCAGTAACTAAGACAACTTAATTGCCATTTGTCTCTGTGTCTTAGAAATGCCGATAACTGTCTATACCTCATTTGCTTAGGTAAATTCCATATTTGCATTTTTATTTGTTGCCCTTTTCAAAGTGTATTAGGCAAAATTAAATACCCGTTCATTGTCTCAAAACAGCCTTCCCCTTGAAATAAGTCAGATCTACATAGAAGTCACCACAGCAGGCGTCAGGCCTATGTGGAAGATGGTTTTTAATTTTTAAAGTCTACTTTGGGATGCTATGTTCCCCAGCCACAAGCTATCATCTGAACAGACACTCATCATTCAACACTTAGGCCAAACCACTCACAGGTCTAACCTAAGCCCAGCTGAGATGTAGCACRATCTTGGATTCCTTACCTCTGTAGCCTCAGATGTCTACTCAGTAGAGTGTCATATAAAAACACTTATTCAGAAAAACAACTAAAAAGGCTAAATATACTCTTTACCACACTGAGGCCTTTTTGTTTCTAGTTCCTCAGTCACAGAGATTATCCATTGACTCTACATGGGAGATTGGAGAGACGGCTCAGTGATTAAGAGCATAGACTGTTGCAGAAGATGCTAGTTTGATGGCTGGCACCAATATTAAGCAGCTTGTGACTACATATAGCTCCAGATCTGATGTCTCTGGCACATGGCACGTGACAAACCCATACATATAACTAAAAAATAGTAATAAAGTAAATATTTCTTAAAAGTCTACAAGAAATATATATCAACCCATGATGGACAGTGTACACTGATAATTGCTCTGCAGCATATAACAGACAATATATATATATATATATCACATATATATATATCACATATATATATCATATATATATATATCATATATATACATCATTCAAGGAGATGGGAAACAAATAGAATAAGCCATCAAGAGAAGGAGGTGACAAAGAGAGCCACGACCAATCTCCTGAATGATGCGAGAGGGTCTGAGCTCTTCCTTTTCTCTAGATGTTTCTTTTACATTGAGAAAATCTCCTATAAAATGTTTCTGGAGATAGGCAATGCTTCATTGTCTAAGAAACCTTAGAATGGGGACGACTCGCCCTGGTGTGGTAGTGCATGCCTGTAATCGCAAGGAAGCTGACATAGGAAGACTGCCAGTTCTAAGCCAGCTTAGACTACAGAGTAAGACCCCCATCTCAATAAATAAACAAACAAACAAGCAAACCAAACAAACAAAAAATGCAGCAGCTAAAATTCTAAATTTTGGTCCCATCACAAATGGATTCATAGCTTCAGAAAATGCCTTAAATGCTCATCTACTTGAACCAAACAGAGTGGGCTCAATCTGTCCTCTCTTCCTCTCTTGCTTCTTCCTTTACCACCTCCTATGCTGTCTCCAGAATGTCTTCTTCTGCAGAACCAAACTCTGTTGGTGGTCTGTAATACTTCTGGTCCATCCTCTGTTACTCAGAACACTTTGCTTCCTCCTGTCTTTCCACTGTCCCACTGAGCAAGCATCTGAGCACATCCAAAGATGTTCTCCCAACTTGCTTGCCCCGTCTCCCCCGCTATGTTCAATGCTGGACTCTGGCTCTGAGAAGAAGATAAGTAGGAAGGAGACACTGATCTGAAATCCCTTCTTCTGTCAAGCACAAAGACTTACATTATTTTCTTCTTAAGCTTCATGTATATGTGTGTGTATATATATATATATATATATATATATATATATATATATATCTCAACTTTAGGAGGAAAAGGTTCTATTAAAGAAAAGACTAAGAGCATTGAAAACCAACATCACACATGTGTTCTCTCTTCTGAAATGTGCTGTTTGTTAAGCTATCATATAGAACAATTGAACCTTGATTCAAAGAGGAAAAAAGCATCCTTCTCAAAACATAACTGTAAAAAATGTTCCTTCATAAGTTGTTCAGAATGGATGACTTTAAATAAGAATTTTACATCATAAATTTTTCTTGATGTGTATCTGAAACAAAACAAAAATATTATAAATCTTCCTGTCTGCTTAAAAAGAAAAAGCTAATGCTTCACAAAAGTCCGAGGTGACTTCTGTGTTTTTCTACCAGTCTTCAGGAAAAGGAATATTTAGACAGTGAGGGACAGAGAAACAGATATTGGAATGCCACAGAACTGTCACTACTGGGCCAGATGGAGAAAAACACCTTTAATCTCTCTATTGCTACAACTACCCAAGAGAGACCCGTTCCGGCAACACAACTGTCTTCAGAAAGATATGAGAGGCAGGTGGTTGTCTGCTACTCTGGACACATGATAAAGATGCCTGGACCTTCAGAGATTATAACATACAGGTCCAGGGGGCCTCCTGAGCATCCTTTCCCCAAGTGGGGGGATGGGATGCTTCCCTCAGATGCTTCCTAACACTGACCATCTGTCCAACAGTGACAGTGTCACTGACTGTCCCCTGTGCATCTTCTAATCTCTGCCACTACAGAAATAGTCCATGTTTTCTCTTGCTGGCTTCATGTTCCAACTTTGT
The DNA here is from genome assembly GCA_002335545.1 of Apodemus speciosus. NCBI lineage: Eukaryota > Metazoa > Chordata > Mammalia > Rodentia > Muridae > Apodemus > Apodemus speciosus. Next base: position 159,731 of record BDUI01000570.1, on the reverse strand, counting down.
CATCTGCATATTCTAGAAGAAGCCCTCCAGTTTCTTCTGGTCCTTGAGCCAATCTCTGCATTTGGTTCCTGGGTCACTCTTTAATGGCAATCCAAAGATGAGACTTGGTCTCTCTTTTCTCTCTCATTAAAAGTAGATTCTTTTCTCATGTAATATATTCTGATTACAGTCCCCCCCCCCCAATCCTTCCAGACCCACCTCCCCTTTTCTCCCTCTCCTTCTGTCTCTCATTAGAAAAGAACAGGCTCATCAAGTTCCGGCAAAGTTACTGCTTCCTCTCCCACTGAGGCCAGACAAGGCAGCCCAGCTAGAAGAAGAGCAAATCTCGCTTACAGGCAAGAGCTTTTGGGATCGCCCCCATTCCAGTTGTTTGGGACCCACAGGAAGACCAACCTGTACATCTGCTACATATGTGTGGGGAGGCCTAGATCCAGCCAGTGTATGTTCTTTGAATGGTGGTTCAGACTCTGAGAGCCCAAAGGGTCATGGTGAGTTGAGTCTATTGTTCTTCCTGTGGAGTCTTTATCCTCTTAGGGGCTCCAAATCCTTCCTCCTATTCTCCCATAAGAGTCCCCAAGCTCCAGAGACTTGAATTGCCAGGATGGGGGATAGCAGAGGGGGATGGTTTAGTAGAAATGGGGTGGGGAAGGAAAGCTTGTGGGAGGGGATAATCAGGAGGGGGCAGTGAGTGGGATAAAAAGTGAATAAGAAAAAAATTAAATTAAATTAAGCAAAGAAAATAACAGGCTCTAAAGAGATAATAACAAAGCCTGACAGAATAAAATATAGTAAGATTAAAAAGAACAATCACATCAAAGTTGGACAAGGCAAATCAGCAGATGGGAAAGAAACCCAAAGAAGGCAGAAGAATCAGAGACCCACTCACTCACACACTGAGGAATCCTGCAAAAATGCCAAACTGAAAACTATAACATATTTGCAAAGGATCTGGCAAAGACCCTTGCAGGCTCTGTGCTTGCTGAAACCTGTTCCATCACTGTGAGTTCATGAGTTTGCTCAGTTGATTCAGAAGACCTTGTTCTCCTGGTGTCCTCCATTCTCACTGGCTCTTACACTCATTCTACATACTCTTCCATGGGTTCCCTGAGCTTCAAGATAGGTGTGGGGTGGGGCAGAGGATTTGATAGAGACATCCCATTGAGGACTGTGTGTTCCATGGTCTCTCGCTCTCTGTGTCTTGTCTGGCTGTGGTTCTCTACATTAGTTCCCATCTGCTGCAGATTTGATCCTGTAGAAGGTTGCTACATGAGATTATGACTTGTCACTAAAATTATATTCTCTGCATATGTGTGTGTGTGTGTGTGTGTGTGCGTGCGCGCGCGCGCACGCGCGCGTATGGATATATCCATGTGTCTACCAGTCTGTCTGTGTTTGATGGAGAGTGAACTGGGGAATTGTTCACATTGGCAAAGTGCTCTATCATCTACTACTTAGGTATACAACAAGCTTAATGTGAAGTCCAGGCAGGCCTCAAACTTGAGATCCTCCTGCCTCAGCTGAGTGCTGACCCTATAGAATATGTACCACTATTCCCAGCCTAGGAGTAAATTCTTCATTAAATCCCTTACCAAATTAAAAATTATACAACTGGATCTCTGAGATTCTACACTCTCACACAGAATCTTTGTACCAAAAGAATCCAGAGTAGAAGGCTAATTATTAAGATATGTCAGGGAACCTGGGTCCACTTTTTCCTTCTTGTCGGACAGCATTTGGTAGGTGGATTGTGTCTATGGTGTTCCAAGATTCTAGGCTAATATCCACTTATCAAGGCCCAATGCAGCAGTGCAGGGGAATACCAGAACAGGGAAGTGGGAAGGGGTGAATAGGGGAACAAGGGGAGGGAAAAAGACATGGGACATTTGGGGGGCGGGGAAACCAAGAAAAGGGAAATGAAATGTAAATAAAGAATATATCCAATTAAAAAAAAAGATTAAAAGTTAAAAAAAAAAAAAGATATGTCAGGGAGAAACAGCCTTTCTCCATAATGTACACTAAAAGAGCAGGGGCTTCTGAGTCACAAAGAGTCGGCTCCAGCATTTTGCTCTGTCATTTCTAGCCATATGAACACAGAAGCCTTATACTTTTAAGAAATTCAGTGTTTCCATTTGCAAAACAAAGACTGATTATCTTAGACCTGCTGAGAGAACGTGAGGAACACATATGTGACATCCAACAAATTCATTGGGACGCTTAGTTCTCCAGGTATGAAACTAGGGGACCAGGACCAGAAAATCACAGCTTTACGAATATAGGATCCCCTCTTGTGAGCCATATGACCTTAGCCATAGTATCTAACCTTCCTAAATCCATGCATGACCCTGTAGGTTAGTGGTTGAATTATTTAGTACAAGGCCTGAAATGTTTTAAGACCTCAATAAGCGGTAGCCTTTGTTCCAAGATTGTAACTGGGAACCCTTCATTGCACATACAGATACTGAGTCAGGTTGGGAATCCTGACATGTAAAACGTAGGAAAGACGGAAGACACCATAAATGGCAATATAACCACAGGCATGGGGAGTATTTGGAACAGCTGGACCCTACAGGAGTGACAAGAAGGAAGCTACTTAAGCTGACGTTAGAATTCATGATGGTGGAAACATCCCTGCAACCATATCTTCTTTCTCAGCCAATGCTATTTCACCAGGCTTCATAACTTATGTGGCTATGAAAATAATTACCACAGAGATTACTGCATACTTCCTGAAACAAAGGAATGTGTAAAGGTGCATGCAAACTATGACTGTACTGTCAAAAAAAGTCCTACTTTTTCCATTGTATTTTAAGTACAGTTGAAACTTACAAATTTAGTTCTTATTTGTAGAATTAAGCAATCATGCAGTTTTCCCCTAAAGTGTACATGCATTTTCATTTTTAGAAAATCAAAAAGATTGAACCCTCATTCGTTTTATTAAGAAGAAATGGACATACACAGTTTAGTTGGACTGTAAGCTCGTGCCAAACCTTACATATCCAACCAATGCAGTTTGAAAATGACAGCCTTTTGGTCTCCAACCTTCAGCATTTACTAACTTATTCATTAAGCTAGGAAACTTGGCTCATTATGGATTTTCTATCATTAAAAAAGACTTATAAATCCCTAGAGCATTATACTATGGCATTTACCTACTTCTGTAATTACAAAAAGAAATTAATTAGAGAATGAGAAAAATCTCCAATTCTTAATTGAGTTTTCCTTATTTAAATTCCGTACCTTCAAACACATTTTGTACAACTGCAAGACTTCAACACAAACATATAGCTGGTTCTCTTCTGGGCAGCTTTGTAACTTTGGGCACATTCTTTAAGCATGAATTTCCTCAAGTATGAAGACAAGCAGTTGATGTGGTCCATTCATAAGATCCCTCCCTAGTGATGTACTATGTAGTTCTAATATTCAAACAAATTGCGTTTTGAAAATGTTTAGTTATTGATGGGGAGGGGTGCGTAATAATCCAGTTCTACAGTTTCAGATATCAACATCTGAGAGGAATGATGTCATGGAAATGATAATAAAGAGTAAGAGAGTTGGCCCCTAGAAGCGATCATTTGAGTAAGCAATGGAACCCATCCAAAAGCACAGGATCTTTGCAGTGTCCACGAAATGAATCAACCCAGGCTCTTCCCCTCCTCACTCGCTTTGCTGGTACTGAGGTCTGAAAAGACATCAGAGCTAGCTTGCAGGGGACGAACTTTCCTCCATTTGTTCATTATATTTAACTGCCCCCCAAAAAAGAATAAACAAGGATAAACATCTACAAATCAAATTCTCTTTCCCTGATATTATAAGAAAAAGCATGATTTTTATATAAAGAATATTTGGCTTTTGTTTTTTTGGTTTTGGCTCTACAATATTTCCATGGCACTACACATTCAGTACACCCTTAGGCTAATTTTATAAGAAACTCTAAAGCAATTTACTCTTCCATATAGAAAAAAGCAGAGGGATGATTTCATAAACTTATATAGAGAATACATTTCCCTGTTAATGACAATTACAATAACCCCACTCAGTGGTATATGTCTATAATCCCAACACTTGTGAAGAAGAGGCAGGAGGATCAGGACTTCAATCTTCCTTGGCTATCTAGAGAGTTCAAGGTTGGCTTAAGTTACAGGAGACTCTCTTAAGTGACACAAAATAACAATGATAGTTTAAAAACAAAACAAAACAACAGCAACAAAAAAAACAGCCAGTAAAAATAAATTTAAGGATAAGAATAAATTTAAGCTTGCTGAAGACTATCCCTGAAACATATTAGCTTGACAATAATCATAGAATTTAACCCCCCAAAGTTGTAAACAAAATATAGAGTGCTCTTTTGTTCACGATATGTCATGAACAAATTACCAAAATGTGTTTTCTCCTCAGGTGTCAGTTTTTCCCTCTTCCAGTGACTGATGGCTCCCAGTGTTATTACAGAAACAGATTGATCTTTTTAATGAGCCACTTTAATAGACTCCAAAATCTCACCGTGGTTGCTCATCCATGTCAGACCATATGCACCAACAAAACATTCACTGAAACAACAAAAAACTCTGCTGTCAGACAGCTATATACTCTATAAAATTTCATATAGTAGAGCAGGAGATACAAATAAATAACCAGAGAAGAAGAAAATGCATATGCAAACGAGATCTGGAAAATACATGCAAAACTAGACTGTAGAGACCCATATTTTCTTGGCTCTGATAAAATTCCCACAAGACACAAATGTATTTACACAACATATTCTCATTACCCTTCCTCCTGACAGTAGGAAATCTATTTGCCATCTCTCCATTACAAAAGACACACCAGTTAGTGAAAGAATGTTCTATCCAAAGACCATCACAGGAAATCTGACTGTAGCTACTGTCCTAAATAATCAAGACAGGATAAGATGGGAGACTCCAATAAGTGTAGTCTATGTGACATACACACAAGTACACAAGGAACCATGGAAACAAGAATGCCATCTTAGAACTTGTCTTCCATGATATCCCAATACCTGCACATGGAACTCATGTCCTGGAACTTTAATGTGTTTGGATTGGCAAGACATGCACATGCAACCTATCTACCCTTGAGTGACATCATGGATCATACATTCCCCCATACTTAGATTACAGAGCTAAAGGCCTAAACAGTTACTCGGCCCTAAATGATACTCTATCCTACCTTTTCAAAGGCTCCAACAGGATCAAGGCAGAAAGGGAAGAAAGAACATAAAGGCAGAAAGATGGTGAAAGTGCTGTGAAATGCTGTCTTCCGGACAGGACTTGGCTGTTGCACCTGTGAGTTCACACTAGCAATGGGTACCAACTTAAGAGTAGGCCCACCAACATTGCATCATAGCTGGGAAAGGGACTTGTAAGGCCCAACTCCTCCCAAACAAGCTATAGGCACTTAATGGTTGCTAGAAGAGTGGCCATATGCCTTAGTAATGTAGTCACTGGTGAGTTGACTTCTTCCAATAAATAGTCCCTACTCACACTCATGAAACCATAATTATATTCACTGGGCTACAAGAAGAAAAGAAGGGAAAATTTCCTCAAAGTGCAAGGAAGACTTACTCGGAAGTGCTTTAA